>VMKM01001876.1:0-104731 GCA_008360985.2 Macquaria ambigua
ATGACAGAAAAGGAAGCAGGCTAACTCTCATTTTAGCAGCTCCCAAGCGTGCAGTAATTTAGCCAAAGTAACTGATGTGTGTTTTTATTGCTATGGCTGCTGGCTTTCTAGCAAGTATTAAAGAGTAACTCCTCACTAGATTTTAAAAGGAGGAATATCGGAGCTTCACTGGCCTCTATGGGTTGAAAGGTAAAGACCAGTGGTTTTCTAAGTCTGACACTGTGTGTGCAGGATTTCAACACAAGAGAAATGACTGTATATAAATGGATAGAGGAGAGTGTTCAGTAATAAGAACCATGCTGATGGGACATTCTGAGCATTAGTAATGTCAAAAAATACTGATAGTGCAACATGCAAAAAAAGTTCATATTAATGGACTTTTTCACTCCTATTTGGGGGATAAATTGCGCTGTTAGTTGTGGAACTACAGTTCCAATAATTTAGGTGAGTTAGCTGTGAGCTACAACTGAGCCCCATTTTTTTTGGCATATATTTGTTACCATTTTGGCAAATTGGCACCATTAAAAGTATGCCGAATTAACTATTAGGAGTTCCTTCTTGAAATGTATCCATGGATGTACAGACAACTGTCACAGGATTACTTTGTTACTGAAGAAAACTTAAAAATGTGATGATTCTCAGGCAAGTTCTGGAGTTATAAGGAGCGTCTTTTTCCCCATGATTTCTGGATTTATGGCCGTTTATTCGCGACAGACATAGGGGATAACGATATCCTCAGAAAGTGTAAGTCACGTCTGTGTGTTCACATTTGACTGAGTTATGACTCGGGGGAAGGAGTACGATTTTTGATGCTAATTGCAGCAATCAGGGGCTAAAGGTTTTAATGTACCTTAATTGCCTCCATGAGCTGTGTGTCACAGTCACTGCTGCAGCTCCAACTGCTGACCGTGTTGATAAGCGGGCCAAATCGGCATGCATCAGCATCACTCAGTATCTTCCCTCTCCCGCGCCCCCCCGGTGCGCCTCGCAGTTTGACAACCTCTGGAATAGACAAATCCCAGTTGAAGGTGGAATTACTGCGAAGGCACCTTACTTCTAAACCAGTGCAGTAACACTGCAAGAAATCTGTCCAGGAGACCAGGTGTAGAACCTATTACCAGTGGACAACATCAACGTCATTATTAGACAGCTAGACATCTTTTCTGGGCAGTGCTGTTATCAGCTCGTCTGTAAATAAACTTCAGCTGAAAAAACCAGGAAGCGAGATCCGCAAGCCTCTGCTCCATGAAATTGATTTCACTATTTATAAACCTCCATTAAATTAATGTTTGCTTTCTGAGCCGCTTGCTGACAAAGGACCGACCAGGGTCCGCTAAAGACCGAGCGGCCGACGGTGAGCTGCCACCCTGCCTATCTCTTGCTGGCTTGGTACTCATGTTTCCTGGCTGACATTCTACTTTTACACCATCATGTGCGTCACATTTTAATTAACTGATGTACTTCTGATAACAATGCTAGAAATCACGGATTGTAAGTGTTGATTTGTAATCATAAGCAGGAAGTATAGTACCACCCTACATCACAGCTACACAGGGTGTGGAAGAAGCATGTTGTCACCACTAGTTGGCAGTGCAAGTGGGATTATTAGACTGGGTGCAGTTACTCTTGGATTATAGTTGGTGTGGATTTTGCAGCTTCATGAGTTTTAAGATGTGAGCAGGTGATTTCTTTCACTTATCAGCTTCTCTTGTCTGATTACAACATTTTAACAACATCCCAACTTTACAGCAGGCTGTATATAATGTGTATAATCTTTTCCTGGACTGATGGCAGTGAAACTTCCTCTACTCCCAGACTTTTATGGCATATTAGCTTCTCATTTTCACGCTCTTTATTTGTGTCATCTATTTCCAAGCGACACGCTGGTGGTTTGGCAGTTAGAAGTTTTCTCCTACGTGTTTCTGATGCCTTTTAGAGTTTGTTTATAGTGAAGGAAACATGGAGCAAGCTGAAGAAAGGCTCAGTCGTCTTCTTTTTTCACTAATGCTAGTTGAACATAGTGGTTAAACAATGAATTGATTTGTTGATTGACAGAAAATGTATGTTTTAAGTCATTTATCCAACAAAAATGCCAAACATTTGATTGTTCCAGCTTCTCAAATAGTGAAGATTTGCTGGTTTTCTCTGTTTTTTAATAATAGTGAATGGATTGTCTTTGTTTTTTTTCACTTTTATATATCATTTTAAACAAAGTGATTAATCGATTAAATATTTGTCAGATTAATCAATCTCTCTTATGGAAGAATATAAACATGAATAGTAGTATTTAGTGTTTTCTTTTTCAGTGCAAGCCTTCCTCTGGTCGCTCTATATCACAAAGGGAATGGAAAAAAATCTTAATTGCAGCTGCGTAACAATTATTTCATTATCGATTAATCTGCAGATACTTTTCTCAATCAATAAATGTATCGTTTAGCCTGCAAAATGTCAGAAAATAATGAGAAAATGTCCATCACAGTTTCTCAAAGTCCAAAGTGACGTCTTCAGATGTTGTTGTTCTGTCCGACCGACAGTCCAAAACCCAAAAACATTCACTTTACAATGATATAAAATACAGAAAAGCAGGAAATCTGTATTTGAGAGGCTGCAAACAGCAATTTTTTGGCATTTTTGCTTGAAAAATGGCTTAAACAATTGGTCTGTTATGAAAATATTTGTCCTACGGCCTGCTAATGTAAGACACATCCATCTACTGTAGTGTTGCAGTCTACAGATTGATGAAGCTTCTTGATGAAGAAGTACAAATGTGCCATCACAGCTGTCCCTTTCACTCAGTGTCTTCTCAGCATGACTGAGTAGATTTCATAACACACTGCTGCAGATAGTAAAGTACTTCACTGTATTAACGTGTGTTGTGGTTTAAAAGTCTGGAAATGTTTGGCTTCATATTATCTAGTGTTGGGTAATTTGAATTTTATAAATCAACAGAATGTGGTTTGGGTATTAAGATGTCATTATTCAAAGTAGGGTTACACCAACACACTGGCCTTGTATCAATTAACAAACATCAACGAGTGATTTTGTTTGAAGTTGTTCTGAAGTTTCCTTTTATTTTTACTACAATGGCATATAAATGAACTGGAAAGCATGTAAATGAGATTTTACTTCCTTTGCACATTTTATGTTTTTTTTTAATTTTATCATCCGTTTATGTTTTGGTAAATTTGTCCTTTTAATTGTGGGTTTGAGACGAGAGCTTTGTTGTTTCATAATGGTTTAAAGCTGCACTCATAAATATTTAATATGAACAATAGGTCAAATGACTTGTTGTCGCTCGTGGTGACAAACCCACAGAGAATAATCATCCGGCTCTGCTGTTCCCCTCAGATCTACAGAGCATTTGAGAGTTTTTCAGCTCTTTGTTTTGGTTTTATGGCCCACAGCTTTACTGTTTTGATTGAGTCTCGCAGCTCTCATCAGCGTTATTTTCATCCGCAACATGCAGCTGTTTTAAGTGGAAAAATCTTCAACAACCCTCACATCCAAAACCAAACAACAGCCAAAGTTAGTGACTATCTGGTGAAGATAGCTGAGCCTTGAGCAACTAAACAGCCAGATATTTCCCCTCAGGAGTTGATGAGTGAATGTTGGACTTGAACACATCTCCAGTTGAATGTTGCTTTGTGTCGGCTGGATGTGTAAATAGACAACTCTTTGCCAACATGTTTGCCATATCAATCAATATGCTGGTGTTGTGTTTACAGCTTGTTGCGCTGCCCCCAAGTGGCAAAACCCCCCGACAACAAGTAATGCAGCTTTAAGTGTTGATTCAGAGGCTTATATTATAATTCTGGCAGGAAGACTACAATTATAACAATTTCTGGCATTAAAATTAATACATTTACCAAATATTATAATATATGTCTTAAAATATTGGTTTTATTAGCCCTTAATGAAAATCCACATTTGTCAAGCTACAAGTTAAGCATTGCTGATGGATGTAAAAAGTTAAATGGGTCATATTTGGACCAAAACTCTAATGTATTGAATTCAACATGCTATTAAATACTTGCATAGCAAGTACTGGATATTACTGTCTGATCAGATTGCTTCGATCAGCCTGGTTTGATGTGGTTTTAGCTAAATATCCAGGAGTTGACACTGACGATCTGTGCAGCACTTTGACTTGTTCTTGGAGGAAGTTACGAGGCCATTTTTAACTCAGGATGAGTGTTTAAGCAGCTAACTGTTTTTGTCGGATTGTTTTTGTGTTTTTTTTCTCACGCCATTAGAGAGTGTTGCAGCAGCGTGTCTCTCTCCACTTCTCTTGTAGCGTGAATGCCAAAGGTTCTCCTGTGAGTTGTTTGACTCTCTCTGTGTTTTGCCCACATTGTCAGATTAGTCATGCCGTACAGCAAGAGGCTGCCGCTCTCCAGAGGATACTTAATTGTACGTGGGAGGCAATGCTTTCAAGAGTCGTTTTTCTGGCCAATTAAGGTAGCCGTGAAATCAGGAATTCACCACCGAAACCTCCCTTTTCCTCTTGGCTGAAGTTATTATAGAATACTTCTTGTATTGTGGAGCTGATCACTTTTCGTATCCAAGGAGTTGAAGTGTTGGATAATTCTGTTTTGTTTTGCTGGCAAGATTGGGCCGAATGTACAGGTCAGAAGTACGTGCAGATGTTATGTATTGCAGGATAGAAAAGGCCTAGAGCAGCAATTCTCATGAGATTCACGAGAGCAGAGGTTTACCTACAGTGTGTTAAATTATGGGCTGATTTCACAACATTTTAATCAAATATATAGAATGTTTTTTTTTCCTGTGCAACAACGCCGTATGTCATTATCCAACTACAAAGATGCTGCCTTTCATTTCATTTCAAGAAGACACTTTATCTGATAATGTTGCCATCCGCTGTTGTCAGAGCTGAGCACATATGAACAAACTAAAACAAAACTGTGTGTGTGTGTGTGTGTATATAGAGAGAGATCGAGATCTATCTATCTATCTATCTATCTATCTATCTATCTATCTATCTATCTATCTATCTATCTATCTATCTATCTATCTATCTATCTATCTATCTATCTATCTAAGTATCTATCTATCTAAGTGGGTGGGGATTAATCTGCAACAATTTTGATAATCAATTTAAGATAAGATAGAACTTTATTTATCCTGAGGGAAATGTGTTGTGCAGCAGTTGCAGTACAAAGTAGGAAAGTATATATGAAGCAAATAAAGTGAATATAAAGAGAAACTGTTGCTGGCTGCTGCTCATATGGTGCCGGCTTCAGTAATTTTAAAGCCAAACTTACAAAAAAATCACTCAAATATATAAATTTGCTGTTTTTCATGGTAGTGAACTGAATATCTTTGGGTTTTGGACGGTCAGTCACATCAAACAAGGAATTCAAATATGTCAAGTTTCACTTTTGGGTGAAGGGAGATTGAGATGTGCATTTTTCTCTCTTTTCTGACGTTTGTTATTTATTAATTGCCCTAAAGATCCTCCTGTTTCAAATGAAAAGTTAAATTCATAATCAATACAATGCACCTTTACTCAATTTAATACACTCAGGATTTTTGCTGCTACAGCCTTACTCTGTCTGGTATGACATGTAGTTTAAGTTAGTTGAAATTAGAAAACTTTATAGATATAGACTTTGTGACTCTTCTCTACTTGTGCTGCTGTTACACAATAAATAAGCATCTAACATTATTATGTTGTCACTTGTGGCCGCTGTTGAGCAAAAGTAACATAGGTTTGCTTCAACTAATCTGGTAAAAGTTATTACCACACTGAGTTTTAGATGGTTCAGCTGTGGCACAAAATGTGTTGGGTTGCACAAAGGGAAATTGCTTTGCTGCACAACAGGCTGAGGGTGTTGTTCTTCAAGCACAAATGGAGCTGAAAAAATCACTATCATTAGCTCCTCTTCCTGCCCAGGAGAGTGGAAACACACCTGTCAACACCTTTTAACACTAGCCTGGTTCAAGACCACATCTCTGATTTTTTTCAGCTATTAAAATGGTGGAAATGAAAAAAATGGAATATAAATTGACAATTCGGTCTGATTCTCAGTCTCCTTTGACAGAGAACACTTTCAAGTTCCCTTTTGACTGGCAAGCAACTACTGCTGCTTCACAACTCCAGTGCCAGGCGTAACAGATGGAGAGATGCAGTGAACAGTACGCCAGGTTACCGAGGCTTTAGATACCAATTTTATAATTATAGTTCCCAATGAGGCACAGTCCACAGATAGGAAATATGGTGCTGCACAAAGTCATGTTAGAATATGACAAGTCGAGCCCAGAAAATCAGTCAGGGGAAGTCTTATGTGGTCGCAAAAACAAATGCTTCTTAGAGCTCGTGTGTTATGAGTATGTGACTGAATAATTTAATGAAGGACCAACGAAAAACAAAGCTGTTATTCAACTAAAAGTCATGATTTCATGTTCAACACCTTTATTTAAATGAATACATAAAAATTGTGATTCTACTATAATCAGAAATGGTAATATATGAGCCACAATTGTAAAGTCTAAACAATATTTAAAATGTGAAATGGAAATCTGGTCCTCTACTGTACAGTTCCATTAGAAAGAGGCTAACTTCATCTGCTGATGAAGATCATGTCATATGATCGAAAGCCCCAGAACAGCTACTTATTGGAATCTGAGGTGAGATTGTTTCGTCAACATTTGAATTGATATAATCCTAAATTGGGAAATGTAGATCAACAGGAAGAAACATGTTCAATAGTTGAAGTCTGTTGATCAACTTTATCCAAAGTGTGAATGAAATGTTGTGTGTTTATATTTTTGGTGTATTCTTCTATCACATGAGGACTTTTTCTTTGCTCTTGTACATTCGGCTGCTGTTGCTTTGCGCTGTTCAGTGGTGGAAAGTAACTAAGGACATTTCCTCAAGTTGTGTACTTAAGTACAGTTTTGAGGTACTTTACTTGGGTATTTCCATATGATGTTACTTTATACTTCTACTCTACTGTTGTACTCCACTACATTTATCTGATTACTTTAGTTACTTGTTAGTTTACAGATTCAGATTAATAATAAATATACAAAATTATAATCAAAAAAATAAATTCTGATGTATTATTATAGGTTCAAATAAAATGAGAGTTAACTGATTCCTGGTAACTCACAAGCTACCTAGCAGTATATATAAAGTAATTAAAATTAGCCCGACCTTTACCAGCTGCAACTTTAAAGTGACGTACACATGAATGCATCAACAATCATAATCCAATAATATAGAATATATTATTCTGAAATGGGATATTTGGCATAAAGAGCCCTTTTAACTTTTGGCACTTTAAGTATATTCTGATGCTAATACCTTTACTTTTTACTTAAGCAAAATATCTGAGTACTTCTTCCACCACTGGCACAATAATATGTAATATACTATAACTGTGGTCCATACATCCCACTCTTCTCATTCTTACATTCTACCTACAGTTAGATGTTCTTGTCCAGAACCTGCTGTTTATATAATCTCCATTTATATAACCTCCATTTTGTTTATATTCCGGTTTGACCATTTCTTCTGTTCAATGTATCCAAATGCATTTGCTGCTGCAGTGACTCGGTTTTCCAACAAAGATCATTAAAGTTTCGTCTAATTTCTGTGTGTATTCATTGATTCATACAATACAAATAAATGCACAAAACTTAAATTGGCAACTGGGAAATTTAAGCAGAAGATCTACGTCTACCTTTTTCAGTGAATTTGCCTGGCCAGTCTATTTAGAAATATATAATTGAGTCATCAGGTTATACAGTGGCTGACTTTCTGTTTGCAAAAGCTCTATTGAAAGCTCTATTGAAAGCTCTACTGTACTCAGTGTGATTAGGAAAAATGGAGCCTGACATGGAAATTATGTAAACAGACTGTTTGATTTGAAATGAAGGTCATGTTAATTTCTGTTGTTTTGTGGCCTCCTGGGTGGTTATTATGTGGCCCCACTGCTTGTCCAAACACCCCGAGTGCTTTTTGCATTCATGTGTTTTGATTGACTCTGATTACACCTTGTGTTACATTCAATGCTAAGAATTCACTGCGTCAGGAGGCGAGGACACGGTTTCATGACTGTGGCGCTCCAGACTTGAGGTTTGTTTTTTCAAGGATGAAACCTTGGAGCTTTTGATACCTGAAATATTTCAGCTATCGTTTTCATCGCCTTGAGAATTTCACTAGTCGTGAACCGGAGAGGAATTGTGGCGAACTGCGAGTGTATTGATTGAATTAAAAAAACACATCAAGGTGCTATTAAGCCTTAAGGAATGAATTGCTGTCGACTCTTTTGTAACCTGAAGGTGATTTTATTTTGTCAGGTCTCGTCTCAGTCCTTGCATTGTTGGGGGTTGATTGTGCTGTTGCCATGGGCAATGCACACATGGTGCAATTCCCTTGTTCTGTGACTCTGTGTGTGTGTGTGTGTGTGTGTGTGTGTGTGTGTGTGTGTGTCCATGTGCCTGTATGACTTGGGGGAATTGCTGGGACAGCATCCTAACATGGTCATCTATCTGTACACATTAACACAAGGATCAATCTTCCTCCCCCGCAGCCGTAGTTTACCAAGGCCGCTAATGGGCACCTATCAAGGCTCAATCATAATGAGACAAAAGGAAATCACATTAGAGCTTCAGTGATTCACCTAACTAGATTGACAAACACAAGGACGTTTTCCTAACCGAGATGAATAGTCCCAATCATGCCATTAATTTATATGTTCCGGTGTCGTTATGGATACTTGATTAACCATCTAGACTGGAGGAGACTGGCGTCAAAGCAGAGGAATGAGGCCGGTCATGTACTGTCTGGTTGGCAAAAATAGGAAACAAAGCATTACAGGTGCTCGGTTTGTTTCCCCGCAGTTGCTGACTATGATTAAGCCGGTGGAGGATGGTGTGAGTCCAAATAAAGCAGCAGGTGGATCATAGACACTTCACTGAGATCATCCCACAGAACAGTCTACCCACTTTCATCCTTAAATACCCGTGCCACAGTGTCAATATGTTAAAACACGAGGGTTCATTTAAGGACTGCAGTTATTTTCATTATCCGTTAAACTGCTCATTATCTCCTCAATTAATCGGTCAGTCGTTTTAAGTTTATAACGTGAGGAAATGGTAAAAGATGTCCATCACAGAGGTCACGTCTTCAGATTGCTTATTTTGACTGACCAACAATCCAAAACCCCAAAATAATAATCATAAAATGATCCTCACATTTGAGAATGAAAAATGACTTAAAACATCTACTCGATCAATTATTATTAATTATCTCCATTATCGATTATTCTGCCGCTTCAGTTGTTTGGTCTGTATGATTTCAGAAAATAGTCAAAAGATGCTCCTCGCAGTCTTCAAATGGCTTGTTATGTCCAATTTACCTTCCAAATCCAATGATATCCAGCTTACTTTAGAGCTGCAACAATGATTCAATCGATCTATTGAATCGAAAGACAATTAATCTGCAGCTATTTGATAATCAGTTGGATCATTCAAGTCATTTTTCATGCAAAAATGTCGAACATTCGCTTTGATGGTTCCAGCTTCTATCTATCTAGGATGGTGATGGACATATTTTACTGTTTTCTTATGTTTTATATACCAATCGATTAACTGAATTTGATCACTGCAAAATAATTGATAATGAAAATAATCGTTAGTTGTAGCAGTTGCAGAAAAGCAGCAAATCTTAACATTTAACAAGGTAGAACAAGTGGATTTTTGGCAATTTCTTCTTACTTATATGATAAATTATTGAAATAGTTGCCTATTCACTTTGTGATGATCAACTAATCGCTTATTGTTTGAGCTCTAGTTGAGTTTTAAAACTTGTTTGGAGAAAGCTCATGGTGTTTATGCCTCCAAGAATACAGTGTGCATCATGTGACTTGTCATCCCCATGGTTTTTAATGATACCTTTTAAATCAAATCATCTTACTTACTTGTACCTCCCACTTTGTCCTGAGTAAAAAAAAAAAAAAACACACACAGAGCAGCCCTACACACCCATAGCCAAACTTACTGAAGTATATTTAAGATTCAGGATCAATTTAATGACCTTTTGTGGGTGTCAAAAGCTTCTCTTTTAAATCCACATTGTACAAAATGTACTGTAGAGCTGCGAGTCTGATCTGTAAAAGCTCTGCTGACAACTGATGAACCCCAGCACTTGTTCCATGATTCATTAATATAGTAACTCAAGCTACATCTACTATTCAGTAATAAAAAATGTATAATGTTAGAATTTATAATATGATTTTACTGAACAGTAAAGTAGAGTCAGTTGACAGCTGCTCCTGCGAGCTGTTTAATTTCCTGCCATAATAGCCGCATCAAACAGAATACATACTCACCCTGTATGGCTCTGACAAAACACGATCCTCCAGCGTTAAATGGGCTTTTGGCCAGGTCTTTGATACGCTGTTTTTCCTTTACTCCTTCCTCAGTCTGGCAGAGTTGTCTCAGTTTCTTCTCCCTGTGTCTTTCTCAGCTCTGTGCGTCTTCTCTCTGTTTCCCTCTCACAGCGTTTGCTTCACACCTTCCCTCGCTGGCTCGCTCTTCCCCTCCCCTGTTCCCTCTCGCTGACTTTTTTTCCTCTGTGCTCCTCTCTCCAACGAGGTGAAAAACACACTTCTCAAATACAGGTAGGTCATCACACCGTCTCTCATCCTCATCAGTTGCTAAGTACGAGGTGCTTTGATGCAAACAAGTTTTTCAGCATCGTCGTGTAGTACTGTACAGCTCCTAAACGGTCCGGTATCTTTCTGAGACAAGATGTTAAACGCAACAGCTGCTCAGTGTCAATGTCCATGTGACAGAGCAGCTTGGGTGCCTCGTTGGTCCTGTTCAGACCTTTTTCACAGAAGGGTGAATTACTGGAAACAGCGCTTGGTCGTCAGCAGTGATAATCAAGAGAAGATCTCATCAAAGCCTTTTCTTTGTCACTGAAGATGAACTCGTGAGGTCAACATCTTCTGATAAAATCAATGAAAGCAGCAGTTTCTCACTCTTTCTGCAAAGTTTGAACAACTCCACCGCCAAGGAAAGCGGAGTATAAAGCCTCTTCGATCCTCAAGGCTGCACAGATTGAATGACTTTTTGTCTCCTACCAGGCGTCTGCTTGCTGCATCTGATAAAGCTGCTTGGATGCGCGCTGCACTAACGTCCTCACCAACACACGGATTCAACCGTGAGCCACTATTAGAAGAAATTCCCACATGGCCGGAAGCCTCATCCTGTATCAGAACACTGAGCAACATGTAAGAGGAGGGAGGAAGAGGTGAGGAGGTGGAGGAGTAGGATGAAGCAGAGGAGGGGGAGGAGCCGGAGGAGGAGCCGATGTGGGTGTCAGCAGCAGTTCAGAAGGGGCCGACTGTTTGCCTTTGCATCGGCAGTACTTACAGCTGTATGTCTTCATCAGAGAGGAAATGTATTCGCACAACCGCTGGCTCCTCAGACAGCCTCACACGCCCCACTTCATGGTGACTTGGTTAATCCCCAATGTGTTTGACCATGTGCCCTCTTTAAACTGTGTGACTGTGGAAGCAGTCAGTAGTGATTGGTAGAGTTTGCCAGTTAATCTTAGCTGCCTCTATTAGCTTCATAGGAAGTGCTTTTCATTGTGTGCTTTCTGTTTCTCTTGGTATGACCTTCCCTGTTCAGATAAGCTTCTTGCTGTAGATAACTATAACTACAGAGGGAGCAAACTGCATTTTTTTTCCTAAGTGGCTGAAATGTAAATTCATTTAGTGGAAAGCAGACAGGAAAGGCACGTACTGATAGGATATCTGTAGTATAGCCCGACCGATACTGGATGTTTGAGGGCGATATCAATATTTCGGAGTTTAAACAAAATCCTATAACATAAAACACGTAACGTGAACAAATAATCTTGATACGGATCCCTTCGAAGTTTTTGTGACCCAAGTTTACGGTTGAAAAATCTACTTGTCAGCGCCCTCTGGTGGACAAACGTAATCATAACACTGTTTTTAAATTACATCAAACCTGTTCTGCAATTTCTTGTTACTTATCGGCCGACATTAAACACTGATACGATGCATCTACAATAAGCTAATATCAGCCGATATACTGACTCAGCTGATTTATCAGTCTAGCTCTAATCTGTAGTAAGGAAACAGCTTTTTAGGCCTGGTAAGTTTGTTTTTTTTTGTCACTTACTACCACTTAGGGCTGTGCAATATCACCTAAAATCAATATCACAATTAGTTGTCACATTTACCTTATGATTATGGCTGAGCAACATTCAACATATTCGATAGTTAACACTTATTTGCTAAAAGAGGAAAATCAAAATCTGTTGCAAATATCAACATAATTAATATTATAAATAGATCTGAATATAACACTCCTGTTATTTTGTTCCATCAGCAGTCTTTGTCATCAGCACCGGCCACCAGCTGTGTTCTCCCACATTCGAGTCATTTTTATCTGTATGAAGGAATTAATTTATCGAACAGATCATTATTACTAAAATTAGGTTGGTTAGACGGTCATAATGTCGTTTCTGGCAACTTTTTGATTAATCGCCCAGCCCTGCTACCACTACCAAAACGCCATCCATCGTTTCAGGAGGCAGAATTGCTTCTGCGACTTCAGCCTCCCCAGAGCTGTGTGGCATTAGTAATGAGTTGGGAGTATGAGTATCATTATAATGATGATGAGAAACATGAAAAGATAAATCACAAGAGATTGATCTATAATTGACAAGAGGCTAGTCAAGGATAATAGCGTTTTAACGTCCCCAGCAAATTCTCAACATGCTTTGAACCTTAATGCTTTTGGCTTTTTGTTGTGTTTGGTGCTCTCCTTAAGAGCACCTTTTAGTCTCTTGGTGAAAAAAGCCAAGCAAACATATTCATTCAGATTATGATTTGACAGGATTATGAGGCCCAACAGTTTAAAAAACAGATGTTTCCTGCTTGTTGCTGGATTCATGAACAGCTGTTCGTATCAGGAAGCAGCGTCCACTCCAGTGGAGAACAGCTTGGTGACTGCTCTTGACGCAATGAGACTAACACATTGTCACGTGTTGCTGAACATGCCATCAGCACCCAACACCGCACTTGTAATGACACGAAACCTCGTACAGAGCAGCAATGATGAAGATGTTGGTGTTATTGGATGACATTTTTGCTTAAATTTAGACCGGGTTTATCAACATTTTCCAGTCCATCATCGGCAAGTCTTCACCGCAGTTATAAAGTCATTGCATCTTCTTGTTGTTGTCAGCAGCATGGAGGAGCTCCAAATGGAGGATATAGAAATTAGATCTTTTATAACATAATTAAGACTAAACCCATAAATGTTCTCATGTTGTTGCCCTGTACAGTGGCGAGAGGTCTGCAGCAAAGATGGTTGTTGTGGAAACTTGCGTGGAAGCCTGGTGTTTATTTAAATCAGCTAATGTGCAACATGGAAAGTTGCTCTAGCTAGCAAAGTGTGATGGTGCTGGGCTTATGCCATTGATTCTAGAGCATGAAAATACAAAACAGGGTGTGAAATGTGTCGCTTCCAATGCATTGGTTCTGTTTATAACAGACGTTACTGGCGTCTTCAACCAGGACAGGTTTGTCTCAACAAGCCAATGAACAATTTTTCAACCATGGACCATTTGCCTCTTGAACCAAGGCAAATGTGCTGGTTTGTGTTTGTGCCACACTGATTTACTGTTTTTTCTATTATACTTATTAATTTAAATAACATGACGAACACCAGTCTTGATATATTTTTTAGAAAAATGAATGAAACAAATATCGATATTTCAATCTCCTCGAACACTACGATAGAAATAGAGCTCTTGGAAATTGAAACGTCATGCATGCATAATATCAGTCTTTTCACTGCAACAAGGGTATGAGCTTTGAAAATTGTCGCTGCATTATACCGTTATTATAATGGAGGATTTGATGACCAGCCTACAGGAGGACCCATTGAAGTGTCTGGCTCCTACATCTTGCCTGAAAGGACCACAGCTGTTTCATCCTCACTCTGTGTGATTGAACTGGTTGAGTAGACCGGGCGCTGTGCATTTCTTTGACACAGTTTTTCTTTCATGTGAATATATCATGTATGATGAGCCGCAGGCTAGCTATTGATTATCAGGAGAATGCAATACAAAGGATATGAGGCATGTCTAATGTATCCCTCAGGGAGTTCATGTAATGAGGCACACAGATATACGGTGATTGCTGGATTTCCATAGATTGGACACATCCACCTACACAGTTGACCCCTATGACACCAGCACTGTGTCACAATGCTGTTAACCACCGCTGTTATCATTATTATGAATGGAGGTTATCGTAAGCTTAACTATACAGTAGCTATTAATTATGAGTGGTATTTATTAACGCATGAAAAACAAATACTCTGTTTCTTACAAGACTTGCTCCCTCCAATGTAGATAATATTTTGTAATAAGGAATCGGAAGCCTTTGATGGACAGATTGTCTTTCTTTGAACTGGCCCCATTTCTCGTTGCTCCAAAGTCCCTAAGAGCCGGCCTTTGAATACGAATGGGACTTCAGTCTGCAATTGGGGGAACCAAGATGAACGAGAGTCATTAAAAGCTCCAAGTGAAACACAAGCAGAGTTGACTGTGGGGCATTTGTGCCTCACAGCATCTCTGCAAGACAGTCTTGAGGAAAAAAAAAGGTCCTGTAATGAAAAGCTGTAGCCTCTTAAATCTATTGATCTTCTCATGTTTTATTTGTCCAGTTTGTCATTTCCTAAATGACCATCCTTCATTTAAAAAAAAAAAAATATGAGCAAGGAAGTCATGGAGAATATAAAGTCAGAGAAAGAGATGGACACCTTGGATGCCATTTACTTGGCCATTTATTCACTGACCCAGACCTTTTGATCCCTTTATGGCTGCCCAGTGTCTGGGAGTGCTGTGTGAGTGTGTAGATAAACTTGTCAATAGACCATTAATACACTGATGCATCTGATGCTTCCATGAATCAAAATTAAATGGTTCCTCACATCAATGTTGAATAGATTTTAAACTATCAATTGATGTCTTCTTGTTATGGTCTTCAAATGGCATCTGTTAGATGATAAGTGACATATGTCGATATCATACAAGAAGAACAAATATTATGGATTTATTTTGCAATTGAAATGTAATTTGCATTTTAACAATTGTTTTAGTTTAGTTATGTTTTTCAAAAGAGAGAAAGGAAGGAAGAAAGAGAGGAAAAAGAGAGAGAACGTAGCTTTTTATTCTTTTTGCATGGACTTTTGCGCTCCAGTTATCGGGGAATCGCGCTGCTCAGCCTCCGAAGGAAAGCTTATGCTGTGGAGCTGGAAAGAAGGCTCTGACTGATTATTGAACCTCAGATTCAGGAGGAAAAATGTGGCTTCCACCTGGCTGTGGAACAGTTAATGACGAGCACTGTATTACATGAGACTTGGCCGTTCCAAACTGTGATAAATGGATGAAAAATTCCCCCTAAACCCTGTAACCTAATGTATCAGTGAAATATAGATTACTCTTGTTATCGGTACACAGCCTTTAAAGCTGTCAAAATATTGATATAGAGGCTGACTATTGATTGTTGTCCACAGATGATATATAATTGCAACAGAGATACATTGTCAAATAACCTTTAATTCCCAAAAGCCGAGCCAATTATTTAAAAAGTGTGTGGTTTAGAAAGAAAAATCAAATTAGTAATTTAATGGTGTGATTCTCTGCCTCAATTAAGGATAATTGCTTTGCGTGCTTCACACCTCCCACACTGGTTTGCTGGTCTTGTGGTAAATGCTGCTAATAATGGCACATAAAGCTTTCCACCAGATGCACGGCTTCCAAAAGCCTTTGGTTGTCATCCTCCTCTTGCCTGAACATTTCTGCATTTAATATCATCTCAGGCTGCTCATTAGCTGTGACCAACCAAACGTAACATTTGTCATCAGTCAAATGGTCTTTATTCAAACACTAAACAGCGTGCGCCCACTTCTCTGTCAACATGCATTGCTGTCATTAGCAAAAAGCAAGAAGTCCCTTGCTTCAAGAAGCATTTGAATGAGTTACAACTACTTTAGACCACTGATGTAATATTCCCTCCAATGTAGATAATATATCCTACAGGATTTTGTAATAAGAGATCAATAGCATTTGATCTCTTTGAACTGGCCCCATTTCTCGTTGCTCCAAAGTCCCTAAGAGCCGGCCTTTGAATACGAATGGGACTTCAGTCTGCAATTGGGGGAACCAAGATGAACGAGAGTCATTAAAAGCTCCAAGTGAAACACAAGCAGAGTTGACTGTGGGGCATTTGTGCCTCACAGCATCTCTGCAAGACAGTCTTGAGGACAAAAAAAGGTCCTGTAATGAAAAGCTGTAGCCACTTAAATCTATTGATCTCCTCATGTTTTTTGTCCAGTTTGTCATTTCCTAAATGACCATCCTTCATTCCAAAGGAAAAATAAGAGCAAGGAAGTCATGGAGAATGTAAAGTCAGAGAAAGAGCTGGACACCCTGGATAATTGCAGTCTACTTGGCCATTTATTCACTGACCCAGACCTTTTGATCCCTTTTATGGCTGCCCAGTGTCTGCGAGTGCTGTGTGGGTGTGTAGATAAACTTGTCAATAGACCATGAACACACTGGTGCATCTAATGCTTCAGTGAATCCAAATTAAATGGTTAATCAATGTTGAATAGATTTTAAACTATCAATTGATGTCTTCTTGTTATGGTCTTCAAATGGCATCTGTTAGATGATAAGTGACATATGTCGATATCATACAGGTGCAGCACACGTGTCTCTGGTTCTCGATAACGAGAGGCTGGTTTTCGTAAAATCTTGCCTCTCTGTGGACCTTTTTGTCTCAAGTTGTTGATTTCCATGATGCGACCTCTGCACGTGTAATTTGAGAGGTGCTGGATCCCCTCCAACTTGTTGACTTGTTATTTTCATCATCATTTTCTTTGATTGCAGCATTTCGCTCAAACAGTTTGGGCCAAAAGGATCAGAAGGGCTGTGTTTTCAAGTGTACATCTGTGCACAGTTTTCTCAAGGTGTTGGATACAACTTTGTTAAGAGTCATTTCCTTCGTGTGTGAAGTGTGTTATCCACTGCAGCCCAGTGGCTGATTTTTATTGGCTGATATTGTTGATATATTGGTATCGGAGTACATGTCAGCCTCTGAGACAATGAATTACGATCCAGAGGGTCCAGTTGGACAAACAGAACCATGAGTTTGAAGGCTTGTCAGCTGCCAAAACACTGCATAGTCATGTTGCTAATTAATCCACCACTTGCACTTATTTGATTGGCCAACAAAGCACTTTGCTGGAGGATGTCGTGTTGCGATCCTGCAAAACTTGAGCCAGGTTCAACGGACGACCCTGTGTTTGTTGCTGCGTTAACAGTGGGGTCTTATTCAACTGCGATCAGTATCGGCCCCTAAAATCCAGTACTGGTCTGGCTCTAGTTTATTTATAGAGGCTGGTACTGAAACAGTCTATTAATCGATCAACACAACAATTTTGATCAACAACAAATCATTTATTGAGCAAAAACACCAAACATTTGTAGGTTTGAAAATGTGAGGATTTACTGATTTTCTCTGTTTTACAGCATTGTAAATTGAATATCTTTAGCCTTCTTTAGGTTTTGGACTGTTGTTCATTTCATCACAGATTTAATGAACAGATTAATTGATAATGAAAATAATTGCTGCAGCCCTAACAAAGGCTAGAGCTCGTTGTCATAGAGCACACCAGAAGACTGGACACAATGTTTTGTTCATTCGCTCCAAAGAAGCCTTGCCGGTGAAAAGAACTCTTACACATTGTCTTTGTGTAGCCACGTCGAGCCTACAAACTGTATTTGTCTTGTAAGTGTGTCTTTACAGAGTGCAGGTGGCGGTGTGTGTTTTGTGCCTTTGAGACTGCAGCATCATGATTCAGTTAGACAGTTTTGAGTGTCTCCTGATGAATTTACTAAAACAACAGAGGGAACTTGGGATTTCTGGAGTGAATAGATCAACCGGGGTGGCTGCTCTGGATGTCTTGTTTGGATTTTAGTGCTGTCACATTTCATCCGCTCGAGTCTTCAAAGGATCGAAACATTCAAGCTTTTCTGGCAGCTTGGTGCTTATTTAAGGCGATCCACGGGTCTTTATTTAGCTGCCAGTGGGTGCATTGTTCTTATCTTCCTGTGGGCTTTGAGGCCTTCTTTGTCAAGAGAGAAAAAGCACTTGTAATGCTTTGCCTGCCATCAATTTAACAAATAGTTGAGACAAGTTTGTCAGTGCAAGGTTAATAATGACATAATTAGCCTATGATTGTGTCTTGTGTTCCTAATGGATCGGTGTTTTCAGACAATTCAGTGTAGCCTGCTTCTTTCACGCTATTCATCCATTTTTAGCACCGTATCGATCAGTATTAGCTGTTTACTCATCTACTTTGATAACCTAATAGCTGAGGCTCCTTGCATCTGTATAATGAGGGACCCAGATGTGCCAGCACTCTCAGACCGACGCTTATTTCAGCCACAGGGACCAGCACTGTGAGGCTACATGGGCGCCTAAAGCACAAACTTATTCTCACAAGATTTGCCTTCTGTGTAGCCTCCCTGTCGCCTCAGTATTTGTTTCATACAAAGGAGTGATGATAGGTTACCTAGCTTGTATTGATTGTGTTTAAAGATCAAATTTGTTGCATGGTTCGCCTCCTCGACTCTCTGTGACCGTCACTGTTGCGCACTGGGGACTCTTTGGTCAATCCACTCAGCCAATCAGTCGCGTTTGTTACGTCACGTGTCACACAGGTCAGTTTGTGTCTAATTAATTTTCTTGTCACGTTATCATGTCAGGTTTGTTTTATGCCCTACAGCTGTCCGAATCATTTGAGAGTAAAGGTATTTTTATTAGTTGTTATGATGCACTAGACTGGCAGTCAGACCAGACATTTCCAGTTGATTTAAACACAGTAGACGTGATCATTTTTTTTGCCATGCTAGCACCGTGGCTCTGCAGATGTTGGTCGGTTCACCACTTTGGTCCAGACTTAAATATCAGGATTGCCATGAAATTTTGTACAGACGTTCATGATCCCAAGAGGATGAATCCTAATGACCTTCCTATAGTGCACCATGAGGTTGACCTTTGTGGTAATAATGGAAATGTGACTAACTATTGGATGGATTGCCGTAAAATTTGTCCTGTCCAATACGTCCCATAATTAATGATGAATTAATGATTCCATGAGCCTCAGCTGTACTTTGAATTTAGTGCTAATTAGCAAATGTTAGCATGCTAACACGCTACACTAAGATGGTGAAAATGGTAAACATTGTACCTGCTATACTTCAGTATGTTAGCATTGTCACTGTGTGCATGTTAGTATGCTAATGTTAGCATTTAGCTCAAAGCACCACTGTGCCTAAGCCTCACAGAGGTGCTAGCATGATTTTAGATTCTAGATCTTTCTTTTTGATAAATTACTTAAACGATTATTCAAATAGTTGCCAATTTCTTTTCTGTTGATCGACTGTAGCTCGACCGATAGTAATCTCCCCATCAGCTCTTTGATGGTCCAGAGTTTAGTATTGTCAGACAGCAGGAAGAGGACAGCCATTGTTCAAAAACATTATTTGTTTCACATAGAAGAGTGTTAATGGCTCTCTAGCTCTGAAACTGATGTTTGTATTGTTCATAAGGAGCTAAAAAACTGATGTTCCCATCAGCCTCAGGTGTACTTTTTGTGTGAAGTGCTAATTATCAAATGTTAGCATGCTAACACGCTAAACTATGATGGTGAACATGGTAAACATCTCTCCTGCTTAGCATCAGCAGGCTAGCATTGTCATTGTGATTGTGAGCATGTTGGCATGCTGATGTTAGCATTTAGCTCAAAGCCTCATAGAGCCGCTAGCTTGACTGTAGACTCTTGTTTTACACCAGAATTTAACAAATTTTAAAAAGTGAAAACAAAGTACAGATATATAAAACACAAAATAATTGATTGCACAAGTATTCACCCTCTTTACTATCTACATTCAGGTGTAATCAGGATGTGACAAGTGATTTTTAAGCTCAAGTAAGAGCGGCCAGATTTACACATCACTACTTTTTATAACAGAGAGACGATTTCACCAGAGCAAATACAGTTAATACAGCCAAACTACAACCTATTCAGTTCTATAAACAAAAACAAACATTTATAATCTTAAGAATCACATAACAACCCCTCTGCTTCAGTGAACTGCCAGCCTGAAAGTAAAATGATTATACATTTATGTTCATGTGTGGATTTCTGCTTGTGTGCTTTATGTCTGCAACATTTTTAGAGCATTTATAATTTTCATTTCAAAATATTTTTGGATTACTCTTAGTTTAATTCTCTGCACATTGTCCTCTAATACTATTATACCATTGAATGAAAATATGAATGTATAGAAGGGGCTATCACACAGTACAATATCCATGTGTATGCTCCACTAGCAGGATGATTAAGCACACCGCATATTTCTTTTTGACACTATTGATCTCAGCTGTCCTTAAATTCATATAAAACATGAAAAAGAACGCCTCTTGTTACCTAATAACATCACCTGGTTGAATATGATTGATTAGATCCCCGGCAGGTAGAGCCTGAGCTGCAGCCTCTTACACCAAACAAGCTGCACGCCACTGAAACACATGGCTAATGAGAGCGAGGCCTCGAGTGGATTGGAGCTCTTCTGATATGACTTTGACAATAAACACAGCCTCACGCAATCACCATTAAAAGTTAAGAGTAAATAGTTTCAGCCCTCTTTATTGTCTCGCCTGGTTTGCTCAGGATTTTAATTGCAATTAGCGCAGGCAGTGATTTATCGACGTGTAGTGGGTTTCAGCGCCGTGTCGCGTTAGGCTAATTGGTTTGGTTAAAAAGGCGTGACAGGGAGCATGCTGGAGGTACTGTAGCTCTCAGAAAGAGGATCGGAGTTTCTCTGAGCGGTCTTTCCTGCATGTTTTCTAAAGTCTCTGTATCTCATTGTTGCCCTTTCTTCCTTCATTCCTTCCATCTTCTCCTCTCTTATCTTTCCCTACACCTTTTTTCTAACATTTTCCATCCTGTCCCCTCCGCTTAGTGCGACCAAACACCTATCAGATGGGCTTTATCACGGTAGTAATAACACTCGATTACTCTTCAGGTTTTTATGAGCCGCCTTGCTCCAGCTCTTCTCTTATCAAGTGAGGATCTGCCACGACAGCCGGTTTAAAAGAGAAGTAATCATTCACTGATCACACGCCATTACTCTACTGGCAAATGGAGGAGGAAGGGGGAGCGGGGAATGTGTGTATTCCTCTTCCAGTCAGATAAAATGTCAACATTTCAGCGCAGGTGTTGGTGGAGACTGAGCAGCGTTAACTGTTGCTCCGTGCACGTCCGTCCTGTTTCTAATCAACCAGCCACCGCTCCGAGAAGGAAGGCTAATCAAGGTTACATCCAGCCTGCAGCGAGTGGACTGGGCCTGTGCAGCCAGCTGTAGACTAAAGGTGTGGCCCAGTCAACATGGGTGTGCATCTGTGATGTTTGTGGTGTGTGTGTGGCTCAGCCAGCAGGGCAACAGCGGCATGCTCTGGCAAACGGGATGAGAGAGCTTCTGCAGGGACACACTACCCCGGATACTTCTAGGATAATATTTGTATTCGCATTAAATGTACTAAATATAAGCGCCACGTTGAAGAAGTAGAGTTGCAGCCCCATGCTGAGTAGCACAGTCCACATGTGAGTTGTCTAAAAGCTTTCATACTGAGACTCCGACTTTGTGATTGGTTAAAAAGGGAAATCAATGAGAGATGATGGCTTTTAACTAGAATAATATGTAATTTATGAAATTTAGGGTGTTACTAATATGTTGTGCATCAGAGGATTTCTGATGTAAATTACCGCAAAAAGAGAGGCACCAAAACAATTTTTAAAAAATCAAAGAATTATGAAGTAAGCTTTAATTTGACTATTTAGAGCCACGACTAACGATTATTTTTTTTATGGATTAATCTGATTAGTTTCTCGATTAATCAATTGGTCTATAAAACATCAGAAAACAGTGAAAAATGCCCATCGCATCAATATCCTAGAGTCCAAGGTGACCTCATCAAATGTCTCGTTTTGTCCAACCAATAATCCAAAACAAATATTCATTTTACTGTAATGTAAGACCAAGAAGAGCAGCTTTGAACCAGCGAATGTTTGACATTTTTGCTTGAAAAAGGACTTAAATTATCACATTTCTATTGTGTATCTGCTTCTTCCAACTCTTGATTGAATAGTGAGACACCTCCATTGAGTGAAGAGTGAATAAATTGTTAAAATCCAAGATGCAAAGTTTTTCAGTGTTCTCTCGTGTATCTTTTCATACTCACAGACATCACATTTTATACACGTATCAAAAAGAAAAAGACATGTTTTCTATCTTTGGAAAACGTTGGGTTCTTCACTATTTAAAATAAAGTTTCAGGGATTTGAACGATTCTTTGAGTCATGTTTTGGTTATAATTGAGTCAGAGGAGAGTGTGGATGTTAAATTATACGCCCTTTTAGAAATGACTGCAGGCTCCAGGACCAAGATTGTTTTCAGTATCGATTAATCTGCAGATTAGTTTACCAGGGTGCAAAATGTACTTTTTTTCTCCACTGGCCAAATGGCTAATGAATGTTCAACTTGTACCAGCCACTCAATAGATCACCATTGTTTTTTTGTTTTGTTGTTTTGGCTGGTGAGTGAAGCTAATCTACCAGCCACTTGCATATTTTACCAGCATTTAGCTGGTGGCTGGTGCTAATTTTGTGCCCTGGTTTACTCCACGAAATGTCCAAAAATAGCTAAGAATCTCCTCTCACAATTTCTCAGAGGCCAAGGAAATGTCTTCAAATTTCTTGTTTGATCCAAGCAACAGTCCAAATCCCAAAGATATTAAATTTAAAACATTGCAAGTTCTCACATTAAAAAACGCTTGAACCAGCAAATGTTTGACATTTTTGCTTGAAAGATGACAGAAATGATTGATTATCAAAATAGTTTCAGATGAATTTTTTTCTGCTTGTCGACTAATTGTTTCAGCTCAAATACAGGACTCATATCGAGGATATAAGAAGTATGAATGTTGGAGGCATTAACGCTCCCTTTAGGTGTGTGTTGCCGTTAAGAAGAAGACAGGGAATAACAGTCATCAGTTTAAATGCATTTCCTGGATGTTCATAGCAAAGCGATACACATCCAGCGCGTCTTATCTTCTTCCCGACTCGGTGCCGGTGCTCGACGGCCTCTCAGAGGGGGTGAAGATGAACAGCGGCGGGGTGAGAGCAGAGTGGAGTGGAGTGGAGTGGGGCAGGAAAAGAGCAGAGCGGAACAGAAAAGCCGAGCAGCGAGGCCGCAACACATCCCCAAATATAAAAGATGAGAGTGGGACTCGGCATTAGCGAGCCATAGATAGCTCAGCGAAGCAAAAAGCCACATTTGTTAACGTGGGGGTTCAGCCAGCAAGATGTCAAGAGACAGGATACCACATTACACAGAAGTTACACAATGCCAGCCGAGCCACTTAGCACACAGCGTGAGTAATGCAGTGTTTATTCACTGTGGAATAACTCACCGAGGTTTACCGGCCCCAACTGCCACTGACGCACTCAGACAATCATTTGAAGTATGAATTGATCTTTAATCAGTTGTGTACGGCGAGGTCAGGAGCTTCACTGTACTGGCAGGCGTTACTGGAGTTATCACAGTAATGTTTAACAAAATTCCTACACAGGACGGGGAAAGTTTACAAAGTTAATTTGATCAAATGTATCAACAATTTTGGTATTTGATTAATCGTTTGAGTCATTTATCCTCACTAAATGCCAAATATTGTCTGGTTCTGACTGTTTTATATCATTGTAAATTGAATATCTTTGGGTTTTTGGACAAAACTGGCTATTTTGAGATGTCATATTGTGCTCTGAGAAATTGTGATGGGATTTTTTTCACCGTTTTCTGAACAATTATTAATCGATTGATCTAAATCCAGTGGTTCTCAAACGTTTTCTGTCATGTAATCCAAAAACAAATTCCTGCCCTGCAGAAACTGCTTTGATTTTTATTTTTATCATTTACAACATGCAGGAAACTAGTAACAATATGAGAAAAGGTGAATTTCACTGAAATAACATTATCTAGATCATTAACAGCATTTTCTTTGAGCATGTTTCGCAAACGAAAATGCGAGCCAAGCCTTTGGATACAAAACGCTTTGGGTTGTCTTGCGATATTGTCAGTGTTCTCAAAAGCCTCGAGGAGACAACGTTTTATTTTGAGAGAAAATAACTTTCTTTTTCCCGTCATGAGTTCAGTGTGCACGCAGCAGCAGCCTCAGGTAGCCAGCCGGAAGCAGACGAGTCACAGCGAGGTATCATGGTAGTAAAGTTAAAATAAATAGATTTACCATAGTTTAATTTTTTTTTCCATATGTTGTCATGTATGAATTAAAAGACCCCAAATGAACACTGTAAGCAGACTACTTTTAGTTTAGCAAAGTGTTTAAACAGCATTTGTATAGGAATGATTCTATCTGAAGCTTTTTGATCACTATAAGCGGTTTCCACTGTAGCAGCTGATCAATTTTCTACTGATCGACTAATAGCAGGGTTCATACAAAGTCTTGAAAGTTTGGAAAAGGTATTTTCTTTTGGTGTTTCATCTACACTATCGTTCATGTAAGATCCTTTAATATTTGAAATGAAACGATCCCGTTGTCATATTTGTTTGTTGTCTGCTGGCATTTATAGTAACACGTTAGATGTGCTGATAAAGGCTTCGAGAGTCTGGAGATTTTTGCTTTAGGTACCTTGAAAGTGCTTGAATTTTACTCTTAAAAAGCTGTACGAACCCTGTAATAGACTCAACATTTTAGTACCATCTACAATCTTGAACTTCCACCAAAATATTCGGGTCTTTCGTATGAACTGAGCCCAAGAACCAGTGTTTATTTAGTGGAGTGCAAATATGTACATCAGGTTGATTCGAATGCATATCGGAAACCGCATGGCCTGTTTTTGTTTTTTTTTTTCCACACAGCTTGGTGACACATCTGCGGCTGCAGGTCTAACTATGCACTTAAAACAGCGTCGGAGCAGAGAGGGGATTTAAGTCTCAGATCTGTTTGGACGAGCAGGAATGAAGAGTCTCTCTTTCATTTTTCTTCATTCCCTCCTCACTCGCTTCACACCCCTCCTCTTCCAATCCTCTCCGTCTCTCTCTCTTTCTGTCTTCTGGAGGTTTGACAGAAGTTTCTCTCATCCTCACTGGCAGCCGTTGCCATGGTTGTGTCAGCGCCTCCGAACTACCTGGGATGGTATTTCCATGGACACAGATCAGGATGGCACCGGGCTCGGAGGTGTAGGAGGGAGGCAGTTCACCGGTGTCAGCAGTTCTGTGTGTTGGAGACAGACTGACGGAGACAGAGCGGCAGCAGCAGCAGGAGGAGGAGGAGGAGGAGGAGGAAGATGAGGAGGATTAGGGTCTGGGAAGATATTAAACAGAAGAGGAGCAGGAGCCGGAAAAAGAGTGAACATGAGAGTGAGAGGCGGGGGGGAATTCACTGTAGCCACTGCTGAAGAGTAATTTCTACTCGATGCAGATTTACCTTTTAACACTGAGTCATTACGTTTAGAGCCGCGGACGACGACGACAACAACGACAAAGCAAGAGGAATGAACCGAGGCACCCCGGGGAAGTCGAACACTAAATCCTGGAGCTGTTCCATTAACACTGGAGTGGACATAATCACATCTGAATGACATGATTATACAGGTTTTCCTGCACTTCATGATGAATCACAAATTATGGCCTAAATGAGAAAGTGACTCTTTAATGCATCATCCTCTGTTTCCATTACAGCCCAGGAAGAACTGGAGGTTTTTTTTTTAAGTCTCATACTCACATGAGACTTAAAAAAAAAAACGACATTTTTTAAACTCACATATTTAACCAGAACAAAGCGGAGAGAACACATTAGTCCCGTCTTAGCAGCTTTACACTGGCTTCCTGTATCATTTAGAATTGATTTCAAGGTCCTCCTATTAATATACAAAGGCCTTAAAGGTTGGGTAGGCAGTTTTGTTTTGGCGTCATTGGGCAAAAATGCCATATTAACCATGCAGCATATTCTAATTTGAGCGGTCTGAGAGCAGACTAGTACTTCAGCCGCCCCCCTCAGAAAATCTAGTCCGTGACGGTAGACTTTAGCCAATCACAGGTTATGTCAGAGAGACGGTGCGTTCGTATTGGCTAAGCTACAAGAGCAGATGTGCATGCACGTGGTGAAAGCCTGATTGAATGGTCAAAAATCCTGAAACTTGTGATAAATTTCCAAGAACTCCTTTGTCTACAGCGGCGTATAGTACAAAACAACACGTCCCGGCTCCACACGGAGCTTCAGGCTCATTACGTTCAATGCCATGGCGCTCCTAACGACGAGCGGCAAAGAGACATGATGACAAACAGCGGGGAATAACTTTTGACGGGGGACAGTGGTGTGTGTGTGTGCGGTGTACTAGCCTCTCATCCCGCTGCTGGACGGCGTTGCAGCTGCCTCTGAAGCCTGGGGCGCTCTGCTCTGCGGCCGCAAAGCGCTGGAGGGGCGTCTTTGAGAAAACAGGTCGCAGCGGGAGGGACCGCGGTCTCGGTGAGGCTCACGCCGTGGAGAGCGAGCCCTACGAGGGATACGGTTTCGCAGGGGAACCGACTCCTTCTGCTGCCTGTTGAAGTTGTGGGTTTGGTGGGAGGGGCTTAGCGGAGTGATGAGAGGCGGAAGGTTTTGCTTAGGTTGCACAGATTTTGCCTACCCCGGCTTTAATGGTCTAGGACCTAGCTACATTGCTAACTCCCTTATTAGATACTTGTCTTCAAGAGCACTGAGATCATCTGCTGCAGGATTATTAGAGGTTTCCAGCAACAGCCGAAAGAAAATTGGAGATGCAGCTTTTGTCAGCTACGCCCCAAAGCTATGGAACACACTTCCTATAGATATTAGGGAAGCAAACTCACTAAATATTTGTATATATATTAAATGTCCCTGTTTTATGCGGTTTGATCCCTGTTTTATCCTGTAGTTTTGCGCCTCAAGAGAGAGCTGCTCCACATGCTGCGCCTCGAGGTGTTTTATCATTTTAATTTTGTCTCATTTTTGGTTTCTTTTTTTAATCCTATTGTTAATTGGGTTTTATTTCGTTTTATGTTAATTCTGCTGTAAAGCACTTTCAGCTGCATTTCATGTATGAAAGCTGCTATACAAATAAAGTTTTATTATTATTATTATATGATGACATTTGGAGAATAATAAATAAATCGACTTTAAAATTCAATTACCATAAATAATAACTATAAAAACTAAAATATTTTCAACTTTAGTTAAAAAAAATGAAAACATTTATTGCTGTAATTTGCTTCACTGCAGTTTCTTTTTTCATCTGCCAACATGCAGTTTATACAGATACCGATATGTCAGCCAATTAGGGCTGGGTGATATGGCCAAAAATGTTATCACAAATAGTTTTTTCCCATATCAGTCGATACCCATAATTATCACGATAAATGTCAAATCGTTATTTCTTTCAAGTTCAAAGGCTGATTTTTGCTCCTGAGTGAAAGTTGACGAAACCAGATGGTTGTCTGTAAGCATACCTCTATTTCAGCGACACGATTGGCTCTTCTTCTCCTTCTTCTATATCGAACATTTGTTATATTTATATTGAGGAAAATTATATCGCTATAATTATCGTTATCATTTTATTGGCCAGCCCTACAGCCAATAACATCAGCCCAGATGACGCATTGATCAGGTTCTAGTTTGCGTTCATGCAGCGATACATTTCTGAAAATATGTGGCTTGATAAAGTTTTTCTTTGCACGTAATTGACTTATTCTTGAGATCACAATACCTCATTATATGTTAGACACTTCATCAATCTCAATTAGATGTAGATGATTTCGATTTATCGTTTAGTTATAGTCTACTTTCTGCTGTTTGTTCACATCTGTATTTAGCTTTCTATATTGATTTATTTTTCTTTTGCTTTATCCTTTTTGTATCTTTGTCCGGTCTGTTTCTTGTGCTGCTGTACCACCTGATTTTATTTTTAAGCGCAATCTCATCTGATAGTTAGATTATAGACAGACTCCAATCCAATACAGAATTTTTGAAATCAATACAGATATATAGAGTTTAAAAATGTGATAGCAATATATCGGCAAACATTTTCGGGTCCCTTAAATTTCTTTTTAAAGAATTGTCCCCCAGATCTGTGCTGACTGGGACATTTTGCATTTGAAAAAAAATCACCTCAAACATATTGTTGGCATTTCAAGATACGAAACAAATGTTTATTGCTTCTCCCTTCTCTCTGATGTGTGTATATATATATTTTTAAATGGTAGAATACTAGATAGACTTAACACTCCAAATAACTATCCAAATAAAACAATCTGAGGAGGGATCTTTGCTCTTACTGCTCACAGTTCATAGACACGTAACCTGTTGACGTTGCATTGCTTTTAAAATGTCACAAGCCAAAAAGATTGGAAACCACTGCTTTAAAATATAGATATATTAGTGCATCCCAAGTGTATTTGAACAAGTGTATGTTAACAAAGAAATATTGGCTAACTAATGCTTTAATTAGCTTTATTAAGACCTAGAGATAAGTGATTATTGTGGGACGTGAGGCAGCACATTTGAGTTTTATTTGAGGGCCTCAGCATGTTAGCCAAATGGCTCAGGTCCACCTGATTGGATCTTTCTTGATGTTGTCACTGAGGCGCTCAGAATATCGTTAGCAGATGATGTTTGATCGGCTTAAGATTACAGCAGTCTTGTGAATTAGGTTTAAGATTTCTATCTCACGTCCACCAAATCCAGGTTTTATACGCCCTGATCTTTCCCTGCGAGGGGGAAAATCAGTCGATCTTACAGATAATAGGCCTCATAAAGGCCTCCGCCCCCTCAGCCGTCACATAAAGCTGACGTTCCCATTCCCTTCTCTTATCCGCCTGCCTCGCAGTCATTGTAGCCGCGATAATGCTTCTATTCATGAATCATCTTTTCTCTGCCTGTTTGACAGCAGGGACTCGGGCCCGCTGACTAAAAGCCCTCCTGCAGCCTCTCCTCCTTGACCCCCTTCACTTCCTGTACACCCGAGCAATCAAGGACAACTGCAGATGTCGCTGAGCGTCTCCGCCAGCAAGGCCGAGTGCCTGTAGCATAATGCACAGAGAGCAGAGGAACAAAACGAGAGGCTGCGACTGACTGTCAGGTCTCCCTCTGACCGTCCATCTGTGTGTGGCACACTGACCGGAGTCTGCTGCGTTTGTGACTCACCTGCACACTGTTCAGCATCAGTGTGCTTTCATATAAGCAAGTGAGAGTAACACATCTGTATCAGCTGTGTACCTTGTTGATTATTTAATCGTTTTTCTTTTAACAGTATTTTCCCGTGTGGCTGGCTCTTTGGTGATGACCATTTCTGAAGCTTCAGGCTGCAAACTCTTTTGTTTACTCTGGTTTTAAACCAGTGGACTAGAAATAATCCTCCGGGCCCGCAGGAGACTCATTCACGCATTTTTTGACATTCAGTATTGTACACTTTTACAAGATTCGGGGGTAATTTTGACTGTATTTGACAGGTGACAGTAGAGACCTGGTGTGTTGTGATTACATTGTGTTTACGGCCATTGGGACACCTGCAAAAAATAACAGGGTAAATTACAAAAGGCTCTGCTTATTTGCAAAGCCCAGATTTTAAAATTCACAGTCGTTTTCATGGCTAGTTTCCCTCGGGTGTCTGTTAGTAATTCTCTACGGTGTTGCTGTAATTCAGTTTATTTATTCAGTTCAGTCATTGTTTTGAGCTCAGACTTTTGTGTCTCTTCTTTTCGATGCATAACACATCATGTAATTGGCTTGTAACTTTCTCACAAACTCAGGAACTGGACAACGGGGAGCTGTTGGCTACAGAAGTACACTAGCTTTTCTTTGCGTTAATCATTAGCTAGGACATAGCTGTCAACCAGCAGTCCACTTTCATGCATGTTTGCTGCCACTAATTACATACAGGAAGGTTGTTTCCATCGCAAATAAAATATATATAATAGGAATAAAAACAATAGTTTGTGGTTTTAGAGGGAGTCACGTGCTGTAAATATCTGTTTACGAACAACAGCTAATTAATTTGTCCAGCTCTTCTGTGCAGCGTCTGTGTTGGTTGCCTGGCAACCTCACTGTGATGTCAAGATTCCAGGAAGTAACTGCACCCGGCTAAATCCCTAAAACCACATTTACATTACAAACATAACTGTTTGTGTACAGATCAGACAAACAACACACAGCGTGTTAATTAGTGAGCTTTAGAGGTGTTTAGTAGTTTTAACTTTAGACAGAGCCAGGCTAGCTGTTTCCCCCGCTTCCAGTCTTTATGCTAAGCTAGGCTAATCGCTTACTGGCTACAGCGCCCAGACATGAGAGTGGTATCGATTGTTCTCATCTCACTCTTGGAAAGAAAGTGTATAAGCACGTTTCCCAAAACCTTTCCTTTTTAAGAGTGAATCAATCCCCCTCCTTCGTTACCTCAGAGAAAGGCTAACTGTTAGCGCCATGTAGCATTCAAGTATTTCTCCCTTCTATGTTCTGAACAAAGATAACCTTTCTCTACTACTTCATCTAAAATTATTCACAACCACCCTATTATTCCACCTAAAATTACACACTCCTGCCAGGTCGTGGTGAAGAAAAGCACATCCACAACATGAGGAGTTTGAATAGTGGTGCTTCACACCTGACACTGTGCGTCCTTGTTGAGTGGTTGTATTGGATGTTGTGTTTTGACTCGGCACTCCTCATACATATTTCCCCCTCTGTGCCTCACTCATTTCATTTCATCTGGACAGTTTTTCTCGTTTGTTCGTCAGTTTCGTCCATTTTCTTCATAGAAGCTCAGCAAGCAGCTCTGAAAACAAACTGTCTTTACCTGCTGAATGTGCTGCTGTTTGTGCTCATTAATAACACAACCTCAGTGCCTTTGTAGTTACAAGAGCCCTCAGCCAGTCGATGTTTTGGAAGCAAAGTGGCGTCACATGCTCGCCCTGCTTTAGCTCTCGCACTGATCAACAGTTTACACAAAGCTATTGACTGCTTTCCAGAGAAATGCTGGTTTAGCATTTCAGACATTTTAGGCGTGAAGGCCACTGGCTCGGCTTACTCGAGCACTGCAACCGGTTCAATCACACACAGCCTGCAGTTTGTCTTTGTACTTAAAAGAAGTAAATAAACTGAAGAAGGATAAGTGTTGTTTTGAGATGAACTGAAACAGGCAGCAGTCCTGTAGGGAGATGACTGCAGCAGTTATATGTCAAACTCTTGTTTCTGTTTGTCTTTCTCAGGGGATTCGTTCACTCAATTCCGGTTCTCAGAAGAAAAGGACTGGGAGATGGACTCATCTGCAGCCAGTCAGGTAAATCTATATTCTACCCAATCCGCAGCATTTCTCTGTCTTTCATGGATTTAACCCACTTTGTGAAGTATGGATCCCTCAGACATTACGTCTGGATTGTAAATGCGCAGCAGTTAGAAAGCAGAAAGAGCCAATGTAGCGTTGTTAGCTCGCTAGCGGCATGTCTGTTGGTTGGTCGGTCAGTCGGTCCAGCACTTTTGTTCGGACTGAAATATCTCAACAACTATTAGATGTGTGTAATTTAAAGGTTGGATACTTATAAAGCATGTTTAGGATCAAATTATGGAATCGACTACCCAAATAGTAGCATTGCTTTTACTCATATGACAAATATCTAAAAGAACATCAATTCTGAGTGCAAAAATGTGGGGATTGCTTCTCTATAATGTTTAAACTGATAGCTTTTGAATTTTTCATCATTTATCGTGACTCTAGCAGCATTTGTCTGGATCTGTGGATACAAAGCAGCGCATCAAACAGTCAGATTATGTAACGGCTCCTGAACTCTTTCTACTTCTTGTGTACAGTCAGAGCTGCAATGTTTTGTTTCACTTGTGTGCAAGTACAAAAGAGTACTGACCTGCACCAGTAGGCTACTTATAACAATTGCAAAAGATTTAACATGTTGCACTGAGTTTTCACTTCCCTGGACACAGAATAGATCTCCCAGTGCTTGAATTATATTTTGACTTCATGCCAGGGTTTTGATTCCAAATCCTGATGAAAACGGGATTTAAATGTGGCTGTAGATTATAAATTCTCAATCTTTGTTGTCTCTAGACTGTGGTTGCAAACAGCTGCTTTTACAGTTAATGTTCCTGTTTCCTCTCTAGATGTCTGCAGTGTTTGTGGACCTCCCAGCGCTTGCCCAGAGCCTTCAACAAGTGCCCCTCCATCAGAGACTCAACCTGGAGGCCGAGCTGGTTCAGGTAGGCTGTTTAAAAAAAAACTGTTCTGACTAATTTTGGACTTGTGGTTGCAGGTTTTTTGCATGTTTATTATGTCACTGGAGGCCCTGTTGCAGTCATTTTTCCGTAATCCACTGTTCCAGGTCTCAACACCAGTAGAGCTTCCCACTATGACCCTCACGCCTAAACAGGAGATGCCCAAAATGGCTACATTCACTCCTCCGTCTGCAGCTTTTAAAGTCCTCAGCACCAACCAGAAATGGCCCGGGGCTACAAACCCAGTGTCGGGCTCAGACTCGCAGGTTACCTCGAGCGCTGCAGAGCCACCGCCGGTGGATGATGTTGATGAAGAGCTGGACCAGCTGCTCAGTTTACAGAAACCAGTCTTGGGTGTTGCAGACGAGGAGAGTGCGGTTCCAGAGAAAGGTCAGTATATTCAGCTTTATTTTAGCTCTCTATTATATTTCTTCCCAGCTTAAAGGAGTAGTGCGACATTTTGGAAAATACACTTATTCAGTTTCTTGTGGAGAGTTAGATGAGAAGATTGATACCACTCTTATATCTTAGTCTTAGCTTAGCATAAAGACTGTAAACAAGGGGAACAGCTAGCCTGGCTTTGTCTACCAGCACCTTGAAATTCACAAATGAACACAGTTGCAAACATTCCCACACGATGAGCAAATTACTCCTCAAAGAAATTAAACTTCAGCGTTACAGATTTCAAGCACTAAATGTCGAGCAAGTTCAAAACTTATATGATGGTTAAGAATCACATTTATTCCCCCCCATCATGTGTTCTTTCAATCTGCAGCGTGTAATGAAGTGAAGGAGGTGGTACCGGAGGTGATAGAAGAGAAGATGGAGGAGGTGAAAGATAAAGACGTCACACCTCTGTCTGCTTCCGTCAGGCAGGAAGTGACAGAGGAGGACCTGGAGGACTGGCTCGACAGCATGATCTCCTGACCAGCACCCACCAGGGAAAAGACTTGATTAACGACAGAAGAGGTATATAAAGGAAACTGGACTTCAACTTCCGTCCTTTATAATCGGCTTTCAGGCCGAATGTTTAAAGTTAACGTGCTGGACAGACATTCGTAAAGAACTTGATTGTTGGATTTTTCTTTCACTTTTTGTCTTCTTAAAAAGTGGCAGTCAGGTTATTAAACAGCTTTTGGGGCTGTAGAGACGGAACAGTACGTCTGTGCGAACGTGTCAAAATGTTCCCTCTGCACTTCATGTTTCCAAGAAGTAATTCTCTGTTCCGTGTGAGACTGTGAAAGTTACACACCACAGGAGAGTTGCCGTCAGGGGGATCTCTGCTGCTGAAAGGGACGGACGACACATTTGGTTTATTGCGTCAATTACTTTATTCATTTCCTCCCCCCTCATCAAAAGAAATGCAGTTTACCAAAGCTACTACATACATACAAATGGCCATACAATAGCAGTTAACCATTTTGTCGTCACTAAATCCTTGAACCAAGTTCTGTTTTTTCATTTTCCTCTGTTGTGGGGCTCTTCTACTGTGGAAAGAAGTGCAGGCGGGCAGGACACCACAGCTTAGAAACAAAACCAAACTAAGCAACATTTACACAAGGATCATCTAGATTTTATACAACAAATGTTTTCTTTTTTTTTTTATTTATTTAAAAGCCACAAAACTAGCTTGAGCTAAATCTGCTTGTAACTAATCCAGAGCTAGAGCACTGCTTGTGTCAGGAGGAACAAAAATGATATATATATATTTTTTTGCATAGTTTCTCATAAGGCACGTCGGCACTTGATAAACACCTAAAGTGAGTCGTCTCTGGTTCTGGAAGAACCATCTTCTGTAACTCTTCATTTCTTTTTGACAGATTTGAAAGGCAGATCGGGTCTCACTCATGTCATTTGACGTTAACTGGATCAATAGTGATCAATGCTAGCAGCACACATCCATCCAGTTGGTTTGGTAATAAGTGACACTAACATCCTGGCGTTAATCTAGAAATTGTGCATATTCAGACATTCAGTTGTCATGCTGTAACCCTCCACGTGTATCAAATGTCTACACGCAACAAATTGTGTAACAGGTCGGGGTTAAGCAGGTGAAAAGGCAATGTGAATCAGAATCAAAAGAAGCATTTGCATAAAAGAGGCGTCGTGGCAAGTGACTATTTTCGGTAATGTCCAATCGTCAGTCGTTCGTCTTAAAATCATTTTCTTGAAATTATGTTTTATGTGTATCTGAATTCAAAATGAATGATTTATTTTTTTCGACACTATGGCAGCAGAGAAAGTCCGGCAAGTGTTGAAGTTCTGTTAACAGGGTGAAGTAAAGTTCAGTGTCTCTTTCAGATAGAAGGAAAGTAGAGAGGGGCGTTCGGGGGCACTAGACAAGTAGCTGCCCTCTCTAACCCAACTGGTCCTCGTATTGCTTACGGAAGCAGTCTCCAGTAGGGAAGAAGTCCCAGCATCTCTCCTGGTACATCTTCCACACATATGACTCCTGCAGGGGGAAGAAAATAAACAAATCTGCTCATGTAGATCTGTTTACTAGTTAAAAATAGTATAATGTCCCGAGTTTGGTCAAGTCTGAGAAAATAACCTCTGATGAAACGGCCCCCAAGATTAAAAAAAAGACTACATATACACTATGTAAATACTGTAGGAACCCAAGATACTGCAGTAAGTTAATACATCATAGGTCATTTTTATCCATCATTTGGATTAAGACCTGTGTATTTTACAACATTAAACCTTTGTGATTTTTTTCTCTACAAGTAGCTGAATTTGGTTCATCTTGCAGCGTGGAGGAACTGCAACAGAGCAGGTTTTATTCTCCTTTTGCTAAATTTGTCATATAAGAACAGTGCGTGCACATCAAACAACAACAACAACAACAACTTGCATCTCAGGTGCACGACAATAACAAGTTAACATAAAAAAAAAAAGTGAACCCACGCATTGCTTCTTCCTTCTGCTAAGCTGTACTTGTGCAACATTTCAACCCACTTGTTATGTTGCATAAGTAAAAAACCTACTTTAGTTTCTGTAACCTCCCTTTGCTGTCTTGAGATTGATCAGATAGATGATACAAAGCATCTCACAGAAGAAGAAACGTGAATTAAAGCTAAAATATTTGTCACATACCTGACCCGTGTGTTCAGTCTCGTCCTTGTTAATCAGGTACATCAGGAAGAACCTGCACACAGAAGGACATAAAGGTGTGATCAGGAAGTACTTCAAACGTTGGTCGTTTTCTGTGTTTGTCGCTGCACTCACAGGTAGTTGGCTAGGTTGTGCTCTTGTAAGGTGTGGGTTTCAAACCCGTGAGGCGTCCGGTCAAAGTAGTCATTCCCAATGCCACAGATGAAGCATTTGGTCTGAAAGAAGAATAAGAGTAGATGTTTACATTTTGTTACAGGGCCACAGCAGGTCAACTTGTACATAATACTCTTACTCTTGCTGTGTTTACGTCGCTTTCACACCTGTATTTCGGTTCATTTGGCCCGGAACAAGGGAAAAGATTTGACTCTGTTTCCTTTTAGTTGTGGTTGATGTTCAAACTGAAATTTTACAAACGAGTTAAGGCTGACATAACTCCTCATTGATTGGGCAGTTTTGGCGATTGTTATCCTGCATCATAATCGCTACATGGACACACATGGGGAAATGAAATTACAGCGACTGACAGCAAATCATGCTGCACTTTACTGAAACTTGATGACTGACAAATCGGCAGAAACGGGACGAAAAGGAGGCGTCTTTTACCGTAATATTACAGGAGAAGATGGTTACTGTCATCATCATGTTTCACTCACCTTTTAAATGAGGAACTGCCAAAATACAGAGAGAAGAACGCAAACACAACACCGCTGTTTTAACTCCTTTTCACTTTCTGATGCATCAGTTAAAATCCCTGCACTCACTCACACAAGACGCGCATACGTGGTACCACGGTTGCCAAATTATTTCCATTATTATATACTGTACGTCGCTTCCTTGACAACTCAACGATTAGATTTAATTGTAGTTCAGCTTTTGAATTCATGTTAAAATCACATCTGCCGTAAGAAAATCCTGTTTGTTTGTAGTGTGAAAGCAAGTCTGGAAGCGAACCAAGATTCTCCTTTTTCAGGCGGTCTCGCACCAGAGTTCGACTGATAGCTTTCACACCAGCCCCAAACGGGTTGGGTATTAAAGCGCCCTTCGTATCAGTATTTTTCTCCACATCTATGCAGCAGCACATGACTAAAGGAAAAGAAGTTTGTGGCTGAAATGTCTCACCTCCATGTCCTCCTTCACCTGCTCCTGCTGGTCTCTCAGCTCACCAAAGGCATCGATGATCAAACCTGAAGGAAGGATGTAACAGTTGGTCATAGTGCTGAGCATGACTTATCTTATAACACATCTATAAAGCTGATGTGAATGCATGACAAAACTGTTGTTTGTGTCAATAAATGGAGACTTATCTGATTTTCAGTTGCATTTATTCTTTTCGATGCAGAACACAAGTGATCACCCAAGATAAACGACACGAGAAAGTAAAAGTGTGTACCCTGAATGATGGCCAGCAGGATGACAATCACAAAGAAGAAGAAGGTGATGTCAAACAGGATGCGGTAGAGCTCATAGGGGTCTCCAGCTGGGTCCTCCAGCTCGTCTCCAATACCACCTCCAGCTCTCACACCCACGTACATGTGGAACAAGTAGCACTGCCGAGAGGGAAAAAAGGGAAAGTAACTTAGAGCTTCACGGTCATTTCACATGTTTTTCAAGCTGAAATGATGAGTAGAGTAGTAAAGGCAGATGTATCTTATTCTGTGGGAGCTAGGGATGGAAAGCAAAAATTCTGCGTCATCTTCTGCTAGAAGAAGATAAAAAGCCTCGAGAAGCAAAAGATGTCTCATATAAAGTTAAGAAAAATGACTGAAAAGTGTATGAACTCCTGAGAATCCGTAAGCTGTTCCCTTGAAGGGAGAAAATGAATTTAATCAACCAGTTATGCAACAAATAGTTTGAAAAGGATATATAATGCACACTAATGAAAAATGCTTTCTACTCAGTCAACCAGTTTCCTCCTGCCTCCACACCCTGATGAAGGCCAGTAGGCTAAAATGTTCGAGTCAACCATTCAAAATAAAAGCCTAAGGAATCTTTTTCAACTCCAAACGTTTGCCCTTCCTGGCTGTAGACTTTCTTTTTTTACGTCTACAAAAGGAAGCCATTTTCAATTTTCACATATTTTTCATATATGAATAGATGTCGGAGGTGGTTAGACGTACTGTCATCATGTCGTCACACTTCATGTCGGGCTCGTCTTCATCCTCGCTCTTATTGTAGAACTTCCTGAAGAAGTTGAAGGCCACCACGGTGTAGAGATAGACGACCACAGCCAGCAGACCCACAGTCAGCACAAGCTACAAGGGAGAGACAATTCATTAAAATACAGCGCTTACATGCTTTGAAACATTTTGTTAGACCTTTTATTTATTCCCAGTGACAACTTGAGTTGAGGAGACAGCAGCCCCCTCGGGAGCACAAATGATTGCACCTTTTCTTGTTTAAATGTAGATTTTGAAGGTCATTTTTGTAGCTTTTGTCAGAGAACTGGATCAACAAGTCATGTTTTTTCATTGGGAAGGTGGAGCACAAGAGAAATGCAATATTCCCAAGGCCTCTACAGCTGAATTGAGGGTTTCGAGCGGCTCTCATCAGTATTCAAAGACTTTGGAGACCTTCAGCAATTCAGGAAATCAAATTCACCATTACTGAACTTCTTCATGCCTCCATCGATGACCTGCAACTTACTTGCTTGTTATTCTGCATTTTAAAATATGCACACTGCCTGTTGCATTTACTGTCAGAAAGATAATAGTGGTTTTGTTTTGTCTAATGTACCCCTTCAAGAACACCGCTTGTCATGTTCCAGATGTGTTCATTTAAACTGGATGTTATTACAATAATTTTTCATACAATTGAACTGTAAATGTTTAGGTCAGTTTGATAAAGCTTGCATTTGAACTTCTAAATTTACCCTGGAGTGGCAGAAGAGTGGATGTTTCAGCCCTTAATCCATTTATTTTCCCATTACTTATAGCCTCTTCCCCCTTTATTCCCCTTTATTCAACACTTTTAGCTAACAGTTTCAACTGTTTATCCATTACTTTTAGCTAATTCAGCGGTTTCTCCATTACTTTTAGCTATTCCAACCATGTAATCATTACTACTCTTCTTAACCTAAGAACTCTTTCGCCTTCATTAACTTTATGACAACATATCAGGAGCAACAGTGAGAAGAAAATCAAAATATATCTCATCTTTAAGTTGTCTGATAAACTGGGTAAGAAACTAGATATAAGTTACTTCAGCTGAGCTTCACTATTATTGAATGACCCAATCTTCCTATTAGTCAGAAGAAGTGAAAATGCCGAAACATCCTCAAGAAAAGCAATTCCTGTCATCTTTGACTTTTTATTTCTATTTAATTCCATTAATTTATTTCTCATGATCTTTATTTCTAGATATCATGTGACGGAGGACGGAGAATCTTCATAGACATACAGTTTCTATTTCATAGCTCCATCCTTTTTTTGATTATGCTTGATTATGTTGGTGTTCAGTATGAATCACGATGCTGGTTGTTCACAGACCACATGTAGATTAGATTATATTGTCAAGTATCTCAGTGTGAGATGAGGGGCTAAAATAACAGTTCATCCAGAAAGTAGCACAATATTTCTGCACATACTTCGAAACTTGAAACCATTCAAAACCCCATAAACATTTGCCTTAATTTAAGGCTTTCTAGTTTGGAGTGGAAGGTTAGAAAAAGGGAAAATGGAAGTTATAAGAAAAAGCTGCTCTGTCATACAATGTAGAGGGTGGAGTGATTATGGTTGATCTTATCTGTACTCTGGCTCCCTCTGCTGGTTGAACTACCTACCTGCTTGCCGTTATGGGTGACCGAAGACAGGATAGTGCGGAGGGTCTTGAAGCCCATGGCGATGTCCAGCAGATGGGCAGCAAAGAAGAAGTTGTTGAAGTGTCCAAAAATGGACATGATGGTGTACCAGATCAGATACAGGAAGTACTGCAGGAAAAGAAATGTCACTCATTAGTGACAAATTATAGTTGTATAGTACTGAAATGTTGCACAGTCCACCTACACATTGAGTCAATATGCACAATTTTAACACTTCAATTACATATATTTATAATTTCTTAATTTCCATTATTATTTTCACACTGGTCTTTTAGCACAGCCTTAATACTATGCCACCCTGCATTTCACAACACATATTGTTTGTGTATGTGACAAATAAAACCATTCATGTTGCAGTGCATTCGCAGTAGGACTCGTGATTAAAGCTAATTTAGACAATTATTAATCAGGTTACCGAATAGTTTTTTTCACGTTATTTCCCCCACAGTGCTGTGAATACATAGTATTTTAGTTCACATTAAATAAACTTACATTGTCAGTCAAAACCACGCCCAGTTTCCAGATGTGGTACTTTGTATCAATGGAGCTCAGCCTGTCAATGAGAAAACAAAATGCAGTGGTGTTGCTGTATAGCTGACATGCAAGCATCCAAAAAAATCAACTATATCTATGTATGAGGAAATTCAATCATTTTATCCATGTCATATAAATGATTGACTTTTATACCTGAATGAATCCATCCAACAGCACTAGTTTTTATGTGCTTAGGTCAGGTAATGCTCAAACTGTTAGGCCTCAGTCTAGCCCTACTTTAAAAGCCCTTTGTCTAACGGGCTGTTAAAATGGTACTCAAAGTAACTGCTGTCTATTTTAATTGGTTGTAAACGGATGCGGTTTGTCAGTACCAACAAGTCAATGATTACTTGGGTTAGTGCTAAAATATCTGACCTTGAACACTCTTCTTCTAGCCTGTACTTTGTTTTGAAACAAAAACACCCCTAAAACCTTAACTTACTAAAAATCTAAGTCTAAAAACCCTCCCCGACTGCTTATGTGTAAACACGTCCTCCTATGCAGACACTGCAGAGGAGGTCTGCCAGACACCCAACGTAATACAAAACAGACTTTGACTATTTGTGTCTGGAGTATATCTGGCCATTAAGGAGGAAAGAGAAAACAAGGGTTGAGTTCTCACCAGGAGAGCAGGGAAGCTTCCTTCTCTACCGTCTCCACTGTGGGGTCAAAATCCAGAGCGCTCTTGTCCAGGCCTAAGAGCTCAGCGATGCGTTCAGCTCCATACAGGTCACCGTATTTGTTGATCACCTAACACATACAGAGGGAGGGCAGCAGAGATCAGTTTGGCCACTTAACATCAAACTGTGAGAGAGAAGTTTAGTCTGTTTTAGAGACGACAGAGAAGAACTATAATGTTTAAGTCGGTGGGTTTGAAGGTTCATGCATGTTTCAGGGTCTCCCCAGCAGAATGAGTTTAATTTTACTACTTATTATCTGAGAGAATGTATAACACATGCCACTATCACCCTGACATGTACACAACTAAACAAATGAACAAATTACAACAATCATCTATTATGGATTCCTGGAACAAAATCTCACTAGAAATCCAGATTGACAGATAACAATATTACTACATATTTAGGTATATTTTATATTTTTATCAGGATGTCAGCTGTCATTACTTTGTCAGCTTTGAGGGATCCTAATAACACTACACAAGGTCATCATTTCAGGTCAAAGTTACGATACTATACAGATTATTTCTTACAAACTCACCTTGCGCTTGATAAACTTGTCCCAGTAGTTGTTGGGGAAAGACCTGTAATGGAAAGTAGAATTGAGACTCAGCTCAACAGTGGCACAAATAGTAAAATAAAATGCATCTATTGGAGAAGCTTTCATAGAATTCCCTTCCGAAATCTGATATAAACTGTACTGAGTGCAAAATGCGCCAGCTGGGGATGATCAGGAATTAATTTGGCCTCAAACACAACATGTGTTTCAACATTTACATACTGTACAGTTGCTACTCAAGCTTCATGTAATGACTATTTTCATTATTGATTAATCCATCTTTCTTCTTCTCTTTTTGAATAAATCCACTATGTAATATAAGTGAGATTCAAATTATGATGTTAAAAAATGAGAATATCCAGATGAAAACTGGTGCAGTTCATTTAAGCCCCTCATGCTTTAATAGATTAATTGTTTATTCTATAAAATGTCGGAAAATAAGGGCATATGCCCACCACAATTTCCCACAGCAGATGCTTATTTTGTCCAAAGAACAGGGTGCGGTGGTTCTGGACATATTTGCTGTCCAAACAAAAGTTGATCTCAATGATATGAGATGGAGAAAAGCTGCAAATCCTCACACTGGAGAAGCTGGAACCTACAATTAACTGACTAATCATTCCCGCTAGCTGCTACTCTGAGCTCTCTCATGCTGATCAGTAAGGTGTGAGACATACTTGTCAAACGTAGATTTTTATGATACTAATGGATATTGGAACAAGCAAGATGATGCGTTTATTGTCAATTCACTACAGAAAAAGTTATGTTTGATAATCTGTGTTGGTGAGGAAAAGACATGAACGGGGCTGGTGACTCACGGCGTGTTGATGACGAGTCGATCCCACTGGCCCTTGATGTCATCGTCGGACGGCTGTTCAGTGATGTAGAGACCGTCAAATTCAAGCTTCCTGGCAATCTCCTTCTCCCTCTTGAACACCACCAAAGGAACCTAGAGGCAGAATATTAAGATGGGTAACCCAAAACTGTAACTTTACTTACACAATGGTATTATTCTCAGCTAAGTGAAGACTGTTGAAGCAGTAATAGTATCGTGAATATACGTACCTTCAGACAGTAGTACCCGAACAAACAGACGAGTGAGATGACAGTGTGGAATACAGCCAGGAAGCGCAGGGTTGGTAACATGTAGCCGCTGCTCTCCTGCAGGACAAACTCATCCATGTCGAAGAGTGTGTTCACATCATCCTCCTCATCGCCACCCCAGCGGTTATCATCATCTATTTCTTCATCAGTTTCACCAGTGACCTAAAGAGCAAAGAGTATGCACCACATATATAATGAACAATCTGTGTCATTTGTTTCTAGTTTTGGTTTTATCCTTTGTCCTTCAGTTTACTGAAAATGCTTGCTAGGATTGTAAATCATCATCACATTGAAATCCAGATCCACAAACTCCTTGAAAATATTCATTTCAGGTGGCTAAATCAGACTGCTTAAGCGTCACATTGGCTCCAGGAATGAGGATTGTCCAAAAGTTGGTATTAAATTTCTGGCCAATTTGCCAATTTTAGACTGCATTTTATTTAGGCAAGTTCTTGTAGAGCTGCTTGTGTTATTTAACATCTGAGAACTTTGGCTTCTTTTGTTGAATGAAAAAAAAAAAAAAAGGTTTTTGTAGAGACACAAGTTTATATTGTTCATTAGAAACTGATGAAACAATCACAAGTGTGTTGGCTTTGGTTACTGAAAGTGCATTTCCATCCATCTGTTTTTATACGCAATTCAATTTGAGTTAAAACACCAGAAATTCTGAGAAAAAAAAAAGTCAGAATATCGCAAAAAAAGTTTTTATGCTTGGCTGTGGAGGAAAAGTTGGTGTATCGATAAAGACAAAGTGTGACAAAGTGAATTGCAAACAGACTTAGTGAATGAAACTCAAGCTTCTGTTCCTCTGAAGAGACTAAAATCTTCTTCTGCAATTGTTTAATGGCACCCTACTGGAGAATCTGTGCCACCAACTGTTTATCTCATTGCATCCAACTCCTAATGTTGGAATAACAGTAGCAGAAGGAAACGCACATTTCTTTGCATTTTCTTTTCCAATTGTTCTGTAAATTCTGTTAAACGCTACATTTGGATGGAAACTTGACTTGAGTTACCTTGTAGAAGAGAAGAATGAAGTTGATGGCAAAACAAACAAACAGAGCCAGGAAACGCAGGTTGTAGAAGTTACGAGCCAGGTAGTTCTGTAAGGAAAAGGTTTGATTAACAGCAAGACCAAATGACTGCTTTGTAATTGCCTGTCCACATTTTGGAAACAATTTATAGAACAAGGAATGAGAGCTGAACCAAACAATATTGAAAAATAAAAAGACATTATGAAACTACTTAAAAGAAGGCATCTGTAGTGTGAGGGCTCACCAGCATCTTGGTCAGATAGACATCCAGAAAAGCAAAGATACTGGACATGAAGGCAGGCGCCGCCTCTTTAGGCTGACTCAATCTGGTCTTGGGCTTCTCCTCCGTCACTGGCTCCTTAGCCTCCTCCTCCTTTGGCTTGTCCTCCTTCTCCTGGTTCTCTGTGCTGTATTCAAAACAGTTCATTTTACTTTGTATGATGACAATTAAATTTTCCTCTCACTTAATTTTACTCACTCTGCTTTCTCTGGTTCGCTCTCAAGGGTTTCAACAGGCTTGGCAGCAGCTTTCTGCAAGAGGAGTTAGACATTTTCATGAGCTGAGAGACTGAATGGAGGTGATAATGAAAAGCAGGGTTTAAAATCATTAATCATACAGATGAAGTTGTTGAATTTTGACTGCAAACCTTCTTGTGATCAGTAGTGGAGGTCTCTGCACTCAACTCCGAAACATCACCCAGGCCCGGCTCCACATGTTTTCCTCCTTCCCTCTTTGGCATCGTCAGCATCTCCAACATCATGTCGACCTCTGCTTTGTCGCCTGCCGGTGTCATCGCTGCGTCTAAGCTTCCTGATGACTCTATGGCCTCCACCTTCTCCCGTTCAATAACATCTCCGTGGATACCAAACTGGGTCGGGTCAGGCATATTTCCGAGGATGTCTGTCACCTTCATGTTCTTGGCTCCCTCAACCAGGCCACCGCCAAACATGGAGGACCAGATGACGTGGAAGAACCCAAATATGAGGCCGTAGATTCCCTTGAAGAAGCCGGTGAAGAGCATCCAGAAGAAGGAGAAGAAGCCTGTGATAATCTCCTTGATGCTCAGCTTCTTGATTTTCTTGAACCGCTTGCGCACGTTTTTAACAGAAAAGACTTGGCGGACATTGCCGATCTTCTTCTTGACTGAGCGGCACGCGGTGGTGAAGGCTGAGGCAGACTCCAAGGCGCCCTCTTCCTCTCCGGCCAGCTCGTCCAGGAAACTGTGTCCATCTTCCTCTTCCTCCTCCTCAGGTTGCTCAACCACATCTGGCTCAGAGATCTGTGAGGCCAGCTGCATTTCAAAAATGGTGTCCTCACAGAAATTCACAAACATCTCCATCTTCTCGCTCTCGCCGCCCTCGTTGACCACATCAAAGATGAACTGACGCTTGGACTCTTTGACCTGCGGCTTCTCCCACTGCTCACGGCTCGACTCGCTGATCTCAAAGTACACCCTCTCGATCCGCTTTGCGCTGCCCATGATTTCAATACGACCCAGATAAGGCTCGAAGTAGCTAAGTACACTCTCTGCCAGGTCTAAGAAGGTGGCGAGTCTGGAGTCGCGTGGCATGTGTTCAGACAGGTTGGTCAGCAGCACTGCCACGTTGAAGCCGATGTCTTTGGCCGGCTCGTGGAATCGCTCCACAAACTCCTTGTAATTGAACATGTCATTCTCATCGGCCTCTGCACACGAGAGCAGGAATTCAATCTCAGACTGGCTGTACTGCTTCTGGCTCTCCATTGACTTCTGGAACTCCTTTTTCGAAATAATGCCTTTAAACTCAGGGTCATACTCTCTGAAGTTGTCAGAGGTCGTCATGTCCTTGAGTTTGAGGAACATATCGAAGAACTTGAGGATCATCTCCACATTGTTAGAAGACTCCACCAGGGTGTCAACCATCTGCTTTCCAATTGTTCCATTCACCACATTACCTAGGGATGAACACATGCATTTGAGTAATTATACACATAAACACAGTGCATTATGTACTACATGACTTGTACAAAAAAAACAATAGACATGTACTAGAAGTGTGTCAACAGAGAAATGTCTTTTGTCATTTATTTGACATTGACTGGCAGCGTCAGCTTCTTACCCTCTAGCAGAGACAGCAACATGACAACCATGTCCTTCTGTAAATCCATCAGCTCCTTCAACAGCTCAATCTGACTGGCGTCCTACAAGGAGATTACAGTCTTTTTGTTAAAAGCTTTGCTCTGGAGGAGTTTTCCAGAAGCAAGAATACAAAGTTGTTTAGACTCCAAATGTGTGCCTTAACTACAAGATCATCATTAAACAGAGGCTCAATAAAAGTTTTGTAAAATGTATCAAACTACCAACCTATTGTAGTTTTATGTGTCATAATATTTTATGCTTTATGCTTTAACAGTGCTTCCCAACCTGCGGGTCAGGACCCGTCAAGGGGTACCAAGATATATTTTAGGGGTCAGGAGGTGATTTAAGGAATAAGAAGAAGAAAAAAAAAAGTACTTCTGTTAAACAAAGGCCTGTTTCTTTTCTCTCCCCTTTTCTCCGCTTTCTCCTTGTGAAATACTGAATACCTTTACCTCTTCAGGCCTCTAAAAATCCTTAAAATGAAACAATCCTGAGTTGAACTGCTTACAGCTCATGTCCACACTAAGGCTATAACCTGTGATGAGGGGTCATAAGCCAAAAAAGGTTGGGATCCACTGTTTTAAGACACCATAATGTGTAAATCCACTGAGATAAATGAGGATAGTCATAGTGAATTATAATGTATAGTATGTTAATTATGGTTATCAAATGATAAATATAAGTAAGTGATAAAGATGTCCTATTTCAACACATGGGTTATTAATTAATGCAATTCAGGACATAAGATTTGCTTGTTTTAGTTGTATCCCCTCAAGCTGAACTCCTTTTTATTTTTTAAAAGAAGATGCTTTACAAGTAGAACAATTACAAGGTTTATTGTACCTGAGACAGCTTCATTTGCATGTTGGCAAATACATGCAAGAAGCCCACAACTGCATCCCACAGTCTGCTGTGAGCTAAACTCTGCTGGTTTCCAATACAGGGGCCCTGTGAGAAAGAGATGAAGGAAAAAACACATCATGAAGTATCTGATGAAAGTAATTTGAGTCTTTACATTGCAGATTTAACAGTGTTGACTGAGGGATCAGCTTCTTACCTGAATATACTCAGTCAGTGAGTTGAATATCTGCTTGGCAACAGATAGAGCTTTGGAGAAGTTGACTTTTCCAGTCTCATCAATGACATCTTTGCCAGAGTAGTACCAGTAGAAGTCACTGATAGATTCCTAAAGAGCAGGATCACATTAGTAGACAATGAAGATGGTGGTGCAAGTTATACTGTGTGTACATTTTCTGGCTTTATATCTGTGCTTTACATACCTGAAGACGGAGCAGATAGTCCACAGTGCTGATAATGATGTTGACTGTGGTTGTGTTTCCAGTTTGGGTTCTCAGGAAGTTCTGGAAATCTGACAGAAAGAAATATTTTCTCACTCTTATTATCTTCCATGTTCTTTCCTCCTCTTATGGATCACTGTGTCCTCATGGAGCAGCGCACAAACAACTTATATAAACAAAACAATGCTCCAATTTACAATGAAAATACACATAAGTACGACCTCACCTCCATTGTGGCCCTCGCACAGAAGTTGCAAAAACCGGAACAGATCTTTAGTAAACTCATCATTCTGAAGCACCTTGGAACCTTAGAAGAAAAGACATCTTAGTGACAACTGTGACACTGAACAAAGTAATTTAAATCTTTATTTACTCAACATGAAGAGGTATAATAACATGTGAAACCCCCCTCAGAAGCAATTAATATGAGACAAGCAGGACAGGTTTTGTGTTCCAAACATTTTTGAAGTCCAGTGCCTTTAGATTGCAGGTTCAAAACTGAATCCAAAGTGTTTTTTGTAAAAATGCTCTTAATTAAACAACAGTGAAACACTAGGACATTTCCATAAGCTGGAGGAAGCCTGATAACTTTCACATGAAGGCCAGGATTTGGCCTGATGAAGGGCGTCATTTCAGAGAAAAAGCAGCGGACAGACGTGGTTACACAATTTAAAAAAATCAACCAGATAATCCAGTCAACAGAGCTAAACACAAAGAGCAAAAATACATTTCTGTGAGCAGATAAAACCATGTGAAAGTTAGACATCTGTATGGAAACCAGCTTTGTGAAATAGGCCCCAAGTCCAAAGCAAGACAAAGCTTTGCTTAGGCTGTGGAAGAGTCCACCAACCTTCAGTCAAACCCTTGGAAGGTGGCACTGATAGCCTTAGAACGACAGATTGGAGCATCAGTAATAGGATTTGCGTTAGTAAATGTTAACATGAAGGGGATGGGAACAAATGACACACAAAAGGACAGGCAATGGACTCTGAAGATCCACTGTCTGTGTACACTAACAGTCTGCATGCACAGTTTGTCCCTACAGACATCTGGGGGAGGGAGAGGCTGAGTACCAAATAAAGCAGGGAGTATGGACCACAGATATGGAGGAGACATTCAGGGTGGAAGCATAGCCATATCAGGATGATCTAAATTTGCTATTTACCCCGCTCAGTGTGGCCTGCCATCGATGGGTTTTTAAAATGACAGGAAGGAGACAAACAATACCGAAGACATAAGCAAAAAGAGAGGACATTGAGTTACAATACGAAGAGATATGAATATATCGGCTACGAGTGTAAAACAAAGACATGCAGTTAACAAAAATAAGTTTTAGACGGGGGGAAATCATAGGCCTGGGTTGTGTCTATGTTGCATCTGACGGGATGAGTACCAAATAAGAATTCAGTCATGGTGAAAAATTCATAACAGTAACAGACACGAGTAGTAACAGTGAATTGTTAAACACAGAACTGGGAGATGTTTAGCCGAGGACTGAATGATGAAAGGACGGACATAGTTTGATGTGAAAAGCGTCAAGTGAAGAGTGTTTGTGTTGAAAGTTGGAGAGAGACGGAGGGTCTTGTTTTAATGCTGGACCATGTCCTCTGAGACAAGTACTGTTAACAGACCACTGGTCTGAAAGAGATGACAGGATACATACTTGCCTCAATATCATCACAAAGGTTAACAGAAAGGGGTAAAAAATACTTACAATACTCACAGCTGCTTTTTTTTTTTTTTTTACTGAAAAACACGACATTAAAGACACCACACTGACGACTTCAGTGTAGACTGTAGCGCAAGCAGCAAAATATTAATCAAAATTCACATTGATAGTAATGTAATTTTGATTGTTTCATCTACCAGAGCCGAAACTACAGAAACGACTATTTAGGAACTAGCATTTATTAATAGTTTTCATGGTTCAGCATTAGCTTAGTATGGGGAAAAGGATCTTTTGTTATTTTGTAATCAAGAGTAACAACAGGTGCTTCGACAGCAGGGATCTACTGAACTTCAAGAGAAAACTGTGGCAAAAGTGTTGTGCTTGAAAGACTAAGGAAGGGAAAACAGGTAGAATATCAAAAAGCCCATCTAATAAGACACCTCTTCACTTACTTGAACCTTCCTCTGTCACCATGCCAAGTCCTTCTGCTTTGTTCTGCCTTTCAAATGCATTCAAGTCCAAGACACTAGGGAAAGAGACTCAAAAGTCAAATACAAGCATTTGATGTCTGCACAGATGTTCCTTTTTGCAGTACAGACAATAAATCAGTACCTGCAAGACTGCATCAGTCCCGAGAGACTCTTGAAAAAGCCTGCATCTCTTTTCTCTTTCAGGTAATCAAGCATTTTCTGGGGTAAGAGAGAAGAAAGACATTAAATATCCTACTGTCAAAACCAAATGCTACTTTAGTGTAGTCTCTGAACACGCTGTATGGATACAGTTGTGGTCAAAAGTTTACATACACTTGTAAAGAACATAATGTCATGGCTCTCTTGAGTTTCCAGTTATTTCTACAATTCTGATTTTTCTCTGATAGAGTGATTGGAACAGAAACTCCTTTGCCACAAAAAACATTCATGAAGTTTGGTTCTTTTATGACTTTATTATGGGTTAACAGAAAAAGTGACCAAATCTGCTGGGTCAAAAATATACATACAGCAACATGAATTAGCAATTTTGGTGACTTAGAAAGTTGTGTCAATGAAATGAGCTTCATAGCATGGCCTCTTAACTTCTTGTGAGTGATTATGAGTGACTACAGCTGGTGACTTCTCTGAGGCCATTTAAATAGGGCTCATTGGATACAAACGCCCACAAACGCTACAATGGGAAAGTCAAAGGAGCTCAGCACGGATCTGAAAAAGCGAATCATTGACTTGAACAAGTCAGGAAAGTCACTTGGAGCCATTTCAAAGCAGCTGCAGGTCCCAAGAGCAACAGTGCAAACAATTGTTTGTAAGTCTAAAGTGCATGGCACTGTTTTGTCACTGCCACGATCAGGAAGAAAATGCAAGCTATCACCTGCTGCTGAGAGAAAATTGGTCAGGAGGGTGAAGAGTCAACCGAGAACCACCAAAAAGCAGATCTGCCAAGAATTAGAAGCTGCTGGAACACAGGTGTCAGTGTCCACAGTCAAGCGTGTTTTGCATCGCCATGGACTGAGAGGCTGCCGTGCAAGAAGGAAGCCCTTGCTCCAAAAGCGGCACCTTAAGGCTCGACTGAAGTTTGCTGCTGATCACATGGACAAAGATAAGACCTTCTGGAGGAAAGTTCTGTGGTCAGACGAAACAAAAATCGAGCTGTTTGGCCACAATGCCCAGCAATATGTTTGGAGGAGAAAAGGTGAGGCCTTTAACCCCAAGAACACCATGCCTACCGTCAAGCACGGTGGTGGTAGTATTATGCTGTGGGGCTGTTTTGCTGCCAATGGAACTGGTGCTTTACAGAGAGTAAATGGGATAATGAAGAAGGAGGATTACCTTCAAATTCTTCAAGATAACCTAAAATCATCAGCCCGAAGGTTGGGTCTTGGGCGGAGTTGGGTGTTCCAACAGGACAATGACCCCAAACACACATCAAAAGTGGTAATGGAATGGCTAAATCAGGCTAGAATTAAGGTTTTAGAATGGCCTTCCCAAAGTCCTGACTTAAACCCCATTGAGAACATGTGGACAATGCTGAAGAAACAAGTCCATGTCAGAAAGCCAACAAATTTAACTGAATTGTACCAATTCTGTCAAGAGGAGTGGTCAAAGATTCAACCAGAAGCTTGCCAGAAGCTTGTGGATGGCTACCAAAAGCGCCTAATTGAAGTGGAAATGGCCAAGGGACATGTAACCAAATATTAGCATTGCTGTATGTATATTTTTGACCCAGCAGATTTGGTCACTTTTTCTGTTAACCCATAATAAAGTCATAAAAGAACCAAACGTCATGAATGTTTTTTGTGACAAAGGAGTATCTGTTCCAATCACTCTATCAGAGAAAAATCAGAGTTGTAGAAATAACTGGAAACTCAAGAGAGCCATGACATTATGTTCTTTACAAGTGTATGTAAACTTTTGACCACAACTGTATATGTTCATGGACAGAAGAATAAGAATTATACAGTAAATGAAACAAATAGCTGAATATAGTTAAATATTTGAGCTGCATAATCTGACCTGCTGAACTTGCACATTGCCTCCATTTAGGATGGAGATTCCCAGTTTGAGGGTACAGGTCACCATGGGGCCCAGACGACCTGATGATGAAACGGAATAATGTAAGATAAAAGGAGGACAGAAGCAGGTTTGACTGATAATAAAGGCTAAATGTGTGTGTATATGGTTATATTTCAACGTTAATGTTATCATATATTTTACTGCAAAATACTCAAGTATTCAATGTTTCCTTCATAATTTTATTCTCGTCAACAATGAAAAACCTCTTAAATGCATTTAGACCTCGGTATGGAGCTAAAAATCCAGAGTGAACCCCAGAAAAAACGAAACTCATTTGGGGTGGCAGTTGTTGAAGGCAGAGTCATCCACCGCAGCTCATCAGTAGGAGGGGATTCTGATACATTAAGGCCATCAAATCCAAAAATAATTTACAAAAAGCAAATGAACTAATTATTAAAATTAAAATAAATAAATAAAATGTCTGTTTTTATGTAGCTGTGGCCGAAGAGGAACCTCCATGTCTGTGGTTGAACTGACAAATAAAAGGCCACTGTCGGTCTGTCAGTTCCTTTAAACTGCCCGCAAAATGTTGAGCTGAGAAACAATCAGCTCATCATTACCTTTACTGGCACCGATCATCTGCAGCACCATCTCAGCGGCCCCACGGGCGTGCAGCCTCGCCTGCTGATACAGGATCTTCTGCTTTTCCATCTCCTTTTCCTGAGGACACACACACACACCATCAACACAAATGTTGCTGTACCTGTTCTGAATTCTTTGTAGGTAACAGATATAAAAAGTTTTGATAAACGGTAAGATAAATAATTGGCAAAAGGGACATTACTTTAAGACTTTATAAGAGCGTACCTCGAAAGTCTTTTCTTTCCCTTCCTCCTCTTCTTCCTCCTCATCCTCTGCACAGCTCTGAAGACACAGAGGTCAACGTTCAAAGCTCTTTTTTCATGTTCTTAACAAGTCTTACCAGAATTATTTATACATAAAAAGAACTTAAAGGCCATACCTTTGCCATCATGTCTGCATACGCAATATACAAAGGATCTTCTTCCAAGTGACTGAAAAGGAGTGAAGTCAAGTTGCAATGTATCACCATGCAAACAAATATATTTTAATATTTCGTAATTTCATACAATTTTGTATCAACATCTTTACAGTATATCATGATTAAGTCATGTGAGATACCTGATAAAACAAATTAATGAGGAAATGACTAACATTAAAAAGCTCTATTCATATTTAAATAAACCAACATCTTCTCGCCTTATTTTTCCTGCCAAAACAAAACATGGGGAGAAAATATGGAAGAATTTCAAATGCTCACCATAACACAGACTCACTCTCATGTTCAGTGATTTAACTCGCTCACCTTCTCTCTGTCAGAGCGTTGTGGCTGAAGTGGAGAATAAGTTGGTGGAGAGGGTCTGGCTGGATCTCAGCCACCTCCTCTTCCTCCTCCTCCACAATTTTCATCGGGGTTTTCTGCAGGGGTCCACAGGTGTGAACGGTTAGCTCTGCCCAAGTCTCATCTGATCACTAAATCATCCCTCTCATGAAAATATCATCCCACCCCAGCTTTAATTTTTTTTATATATATATCTTCACAAACTCACTGACAATTGTGCCCATTCACACATTTGTCAAAGACATTGAAATGAGTCAGTAACATTCAACTAGCACCAGCATGCAGATGAGTTTTTGCATTGTCCTGGTGATCCGTGGAAAGGAACGGGACGAGGAAGTTAAGAGTGGATGATGAACAGCGTTGGAACCAGTTCTCAAATACATGCATGTTACAGCAAACAGATGCAAGCAGTAAGCCATTTGGTGATATGACTTTGAACATGAAGAATGATCCTGACAGTACAGGAGCCTGACAAAGAGGGACTACACTACACACTACAAGAGTCCAAACTAGTCTGACAGATTTGTAGAATAAAATAAAAATAATCTTCCCCAACAAGAATAGTAAATAATCTGATTTTTGAGCAACTGAATCTAAGGCTGTACTTTAATCATATTCAATGGCACAGGTTTAGTGTCTTGATGAATTTGCTGCACATCTGCATACAAAGACCTAACATGAAATGTGATCTTCACATGACTACGCGAGCATGCCACTGACGTCACGGCCACAGAACGCACTGTAACGCCACCTTCACACTCACACTACAGACTTACAGAGTACAGCGAAAAGACAACTGATGGGTTGGATCCAGATCTGACAGCCAAACAGCTAGTGACTCCTAGTGAAAGGCCCTCCTTACCACTGCTGTCAGAAAGGCAAAGCCTGCTTTTCTAGAGCTGTGAGCGCCGGAGCTGGCCCTGTGTCTCCTGAGTTGGTCATGCAGCCTCTGACCCCTGACGGATCTCTGTTTGAAGGGTTTTGCACGCCTAGAGCGGGTGCCCCTGGGTGCTTTGGGCGAGGTCCCCACCCGGGCGCGCTCCCAAGGCTCGACGGGCGCGGAGCTAAAGAAGCATTCGGCAGACAGGACTGGCAGAGGGGTGCCAACGCAGGGCACGTGGGGCAAGGGCAAGGCGAGCCCAGTACTTACTGCCAGATCCTGAACTAGCTTCTCCTCAAAGGAGTACTCCTCTGCCTCTATCCAAAGTCTCTGATAGGCCGGGATGAAGAAGTTGATAGCGCGATGCCTGGGGAGGGGGGAGGTGGGGAGGAATGGAGGGGAGTGGGGAGGGAGGTACAGTGGCATTAGGGCGGGTTCTGGTGAGTTTTTGGAGGAGACAGGAAGGAGAGATGTAGGGGGAGGAAGGGGTTACAGGAAGTGCATTTCAGGCAGGGTGGTGATTGGTCAATGTGGGACCCACTGGCTCTTCTGACTGGTCACGTTTGGTCTATAAAATAACTGCAGTTACTTCCATCGGGTTGGAAAATTCATTAGGAGGAGCATGCACACTTTAGGGGAGATGTGCAGTTTTCCAACAAATCAGTGGATCTACCACAACAACTTCTTTTCTTACAATTATTAGATTTACATCAGACATTTTCCTTGACAAAAGATGCACAGATGTGTTGTAAAACTGCATAACCTTTGGCAAAATGTCAGATGAAAAACAAATCTTTAAATCATCATAAGAGCAGGAAGCAAAATAACATGGAACAACTTTTATACTGTAGATTACTGTAAGCAAGCATACTTTTGTAAACCAGGTAGCCAACTAATGAAAGTCAAAATTGTATTCAATAGATTTCTTTCTTTCTGTCTTTCTTCTTCTTTCCCCTCTTCATTCCTTCCTTCAGGGTACACCTGAAATGAGACAAAGGCCTGCAGCTCGCAGTGTGTTTCCACTTTCCAAATAAGTTTGTTTCAGTCAATTCTTGGGCTCATTCTAGCTGACCAATCAGAATCAACAGTGCAGAAACAATTGGTTGCTAGGCAGAGATCGGTCCACAGCCTGGTGGATGAAGGGGGGGTTGAACAGATGAAGCATTCGCCCCGTAGTTTCACTTTACCGTCAGCAGGGAGAACAGGCGGTCAAAGCTGGAGGCTTTGAATGCCCTTTCCAGCCAAACCTCCCGATAGCCATTCAGGAAGTAATTATTATTTTTGTATCTGAGGGAGGATGAGGTAGTGTTATGCAAGAAAACAACACAGAGGAGAGAATGTCATTAGGGAGGTGAAGAGGGGTTTACATGGGCACACAATCAAGAAACAAATGCCCCCCCACAACTACTTGGTGATTGCTTGTTATGGACGGTTAGACTGAGACAAAGCAATGTCTTAATTGTTTTTTTTTTTTTTTACATAGTTCATGTCAATACTTAAATCAGTTCCACAAGTGTGACAGGTGTGAAAGAGACTCACCTGGGTAGATTGTAGAGTGGAGCCATGCGGAAACAAGCTACCACAGCACGCTTGCGCTGTTTGGACAGCAGCTTATGCCACACACACTTCTTATTTCTCAGAGGTTGCTCCACCTGAGGGACAAGGAACAAAACGTAAAGTGGGGAAGAGTTGAGTAGTTATAATGAAGATGGTATGTGTAGCATTTCATCTAGATAATACCTTGTAGATTGTAATAAGTCACTGAGTGTCAGCTTGGTACTGTGTTACGTAAAAGGCATTATTGCTGCAACAAACGACTATTTTGATTATCAGTTCATCTGTTGGTTACTTTTTCAATTAATTGTTTAGTTTATAAAATGTTAAAACGTGAAAAATGCCCATCAGAATTTGCCAGGGCACAAGGTGACTCTTCGAACAGCTTGTTCTGTCCGACCAACAACCCAAAGATATTCAATTTAAAATGATATAAAACACAGAAAAACAGCAAATCCTCCCATTTTAGAAGATAAAACCAGTGAATCTTTGTCACGTTTTCTTAATTAATGACATCAGCGACTAATCGATTATCTAAACTACTTTTATGTCTGGAGAGCAGTAACATATGTGCTTATGTTTTTATGTCCTGCAATATATTGTTGACATGTGGGTGAAAATAAATGAAGGTAAGAACTGTGTTGTTACCTGCTCCAGGTGGAAGACCGCAGCAGAGATGCTCTGCACTCGGTCCACTGTGCGGTCTGGGTTTGCAGGTTCCTCGCTCTTCACCACCACGTCCTTGTACAGGTTCATCTGCCACTGGACCGCAGGGTCATCAGACTACAACACAACAACAATCAAATAAATAAATAAACAGCAGCATCATACTAAACAGTAGTAATACATGTAATATATTACTTAAACTGCTCTTCCTGCTAGGATTATAACTGTACAGAACACAATCTTACTTTGTCCTGGAGATGGAGATTCTGACGCAAGTGCTCCTTCACCTCATCATCTGTGTCTTTCTAAGAAAGGGAAAGGGTATTCATGACAGAAAAATTGCAAAGCAGTGTTAATACATTATTGCTATACATTAAAAGTAAATAGTCAGGGTGCTTATAAAGCCATTTGACATTTGAAAAATATTTGTAATTCTATAAATGCTGTATGTTTACTGCACCAAAGAAGGAATTTCAAGTTGTTAAAGGGCTTTAATTTGCAAGACAATGATCCGTCTTAATCTTTTTTAACACTTTCTGGATAACCCCCAATATGATGAAATAAAAGTTGAAGTCTCAGTAATGCTAAGAAATCACAGCAGTCTGAAATAAGTGTGGCCATAAAAGAAATAGTCATGGTAAAGTGACTGAACTGCTGGTGAAGCAGACCATCCATCAAGACTGAAGGCAGTGCTGAGTTAAAAAATACGTTGAAAAAGTGACCCTAAAAATAAAATCTGTATTTAGTTAGTTAGTATTTAGGTGGTCTAAAAATCTTTGTACCAGGTCCTGTTTTTGTCAGCTTACCAGACTGTAGCGAATCTTGGCAAGCGAGATGAGCTCCTGGTCTCCTGGGGTGCACATGTTGAGGCCGATGGGCAGCATCTTCTTCAGGGCAGCTACGATCAGAGAGGTCTGGATGGAGTAGTACTCGCCTCGACGGCGCTTGTGTTTCCTCTCCTGGTCCCCACCTGACTACAGAGAGAAAGGAGACGAGCTTACTCTATCATCACGAGGGAACTCTATTAAGGTTTAAGGTACTTTAAACCTCTACACACATCTTTTTAACATTGCTTTCTCCTGTGTTTTCTTGTCCTATCTTGTATTTCTAATTTAACTTAATCCTGATTTATTGTCCTTGTTTATCCTTGTTTTATTGTTTTAATGTAAATGTTATAATTCTTTGCTTTTATGTACAGCACTTTGTGTTGCATTTTATGCATGAATTGTGCTAAAGAAATTAAGTTTATTATTATTACTGTTATTATCAATGTGATTTAGAAAGCAAAAATATTCCAGCTCACTCAAATTGTATCTGGTTGTGCAATATCCTCCCTGTTATGTGCTGTATAGTGTGTGTTTCTGTTGTTTGTTTTTCTTTAATTGAATTTATTTACTTACATTTTGTTCACCCAACTATGGTTTTGAGTGACACTTTCTACTGATGTTATGTGTTTAAATATGCACTATTTATTTAACATTATGAATTGTTTTTGTATTTCCCAAGTCAAATAAAAATCACCAAATCCTCAAGCCTGTATTTGTTCATTTGCATCAGATTGATGCTTGTAAATATTTTTATGTTTTCCTTTCTACCAGGAAACTTTATTTACACATTTCTTAACTAGCTTAAATATTTCAAATTTATCACTCAAATCAAATTTAGCCACCAAATCTGAGATCCAATTTGCAATGACTATGCTGTCAGGGCACAGACAGTGTGTTTCACCTTCAAACCACAGATTAAGATGAGTCACAGACTAGAGGCCCAAAGTGCTTCAACATAAATCAGTTAACAAGCAGAGTCCTTCAGGATCAAGAGATGAGGAGCTTTTCTCCACTGTAAGCGATCGTGTCAAAACACCCCAAGAGTGCAAATAAATAAGCTGGCTCTGCCAAAACAAATAAACAACAAACTCTCACGGTGACAGCTAGTTGAGCGACTCCTAGACCAAACAATGTCAACATCCAGATATATGACCCGACTTTACTACGACAAATATCCACATAAAATATCGTATACCATTGATGTAGAGGTGAATTTAAGAGGTTTGAACTCGTACAGTTGATTTGTAGAACATCTCACATTTACATATTCAGTGTGTTCACGTGTCAGGGGATCTATTAAAAACACGGGAAAAGTGCTTATAAGGACTTTTCCTTTCATTAGCAAAAGTAAAATACAGTAGCAAGAACTGGAGCACTAGGGGATCCAGTCAGGACAAGTATTCAGGATGTGCTTTTCCAAAGTGCTGACATAGTGAAGGGGAGAGCGGAAGAGGGGTGAGATAAATCCAAATTAAACCCAGAGAGGATTAAGATGTACTCTGCTCCATCTCCTGAGTACAGGACAGATGTCTTGCAGAATGAAGAGGTCCATTTCCAAAGAAAAAGATTTATTCTTGGAAGGTCTGTAATTTGCCTATACTGAGTAAATGTCATCTACAATAACATTTCAGATCTTAAGGGGATCATCTCAAATGATGATCATCAAATCCTATACTAATAACTTGAGGATTTCTTGGCCAGATAATGACGTTTCTGCTGAGCTCAATTTCTGACCTATATGAAGTTCAAGAGGGCGGGAGATTTGTCAATGCTGATTCCTACTGTTCCCTAGAAAAACTCAAGGACAGAAATTACTCAATGCCTGTTTCATTTAAGTGATTTCTTTATTATTTTAAAGGATAAAGCTGGCTTTCTTCTATTTTTTTTCTTATACAAAAATCCCAACAACAAATCCCACAAAACCACCAATGTGTCAGTCAATGCCTCAATACTTTTGGACTCTGCCATTTGTGGTACTTGGATCCAAGGATATTGGTTCCTACTGAAAACGTAAATATTTAAAAATCACAAATATAAAGTCTTATTTTAAAAAAGGCTCAGTAATTTTAGAAAATGTTACTAAAACAGGCATAAATAGGGACTATTTTCAGCTGCAAATTAATACACATTTGGTGCTCTAGTGAGTATTTACAGCAGGACTGTTTATGTCGGATTTACTCAAAATAAACCACAGCGCCCATGTTCATCGTAATGAAAAAACATGTCACCCAGTGCAACAGTGTGGCTCACTGATGAGTTTGAGAAAAATTTAGCTCTATGGCACAGAGGAATAAGTTGCACCAGGCTTTGGATACACAGGCAATACTTTTTAGTACGATCAATTCATTGTTGGTTTTGGTCTTTTCATAGGTTTGTTTTGTTTACAATGAGAAAAATACAGAATAATCACCAGACTTATCCTTCAATCTATTTCATTAAGCCAATTGTGGCATTAGCAATACCTATAATTTTCCAAAATTGTATTCACCCATATCACATGTTATAGCCGTCATATTTACCTTGGACATCTTCGTCTTGCCCTCTCCAGTCAGGAAGCCCAAATTGTTGATCTCATTCTGAACCACAAAGTTTTGCTCCTCACGCTTAAAGTTCTGGGTTCAGAGGACAAAGACAAGAGGTTGATCAGGATTAAGTCATCCTCAAGACCAGTATCCTGGTATCAAACGTCACATTGTGATATGACTACTAGATTCAATGGTGAGACTTACATGGGACTTGCACCAGAGGATGAAGATCTCAGCCACCATCCTAAAGAGCTCAGTGGAGTCTGCATCCGGCTCCTTCAGCCACCTGGACCTGGGATGGCCAACAACATGAACCGGGGACATTTTCTAGTGAGTTACATTACGTTTTGTTACATCTGTGCAGGACATGACAATATTAAAAAATCAGAAATCAGAAATATAGGTGGATAAAGCTCAGGGAAAACAGGGAAATATTCATGAAGTTGAATATAATATTGTACCTGTTGTTGTCAACATAACGGATGAGCATGGGGTAGAAGGCGTAGAGGTCTCTGCAGAGCACAGCAAACTCATCCAGGATGAGCAGCTCGGCTTCCTGGTTGTCACCTTTACCGTCGGCCTTCAGCAGCTCCTCTTCAGCCACAACCTACGTTTATAGCAGATCAACAACTCATCTCCGGCAATCAATTCATTAGTATAAATGTGCTCACATGGGACCCCTTCCAACTTGATGATAATAATCTCTTCCCTGTGCCCTCTCCCAGTAAGTGACAGGGGTATTTTTACTCTCAGTAGGTGATGTGAATGAGCATAATGTTCTTGGATTAGCTCCTCTGACTACTGACAGCTCCATATATACACTACAGGTTCAGCAGCTCATGATGGAGTCAGCAAAAAAATCTACTTTCACCACAGGTATCACTCAGCAGTGGATACAATGTGCTTCTGTAATACCACGTACAGTATATTTTAAGCTCTCACCTTCACCGTCTTCTTCTTCAGTTTGTCCAGTGTGGGCAGGAAGTGGCTTCTCAGCAGATCTGCTCCAGCCTTGCAGATGATTGGCTGAGAGTAGACTGGAGACAAGAGACAACTGAAAACACGTTCTGGTCGGGACAACCAAGAAACTGATGCTTTCAAGAATACGACAGGTTTCTGGAAGGATTTGTACCTCAAGTTTTGAGAATACAGAAACCAAAATCATTCCTCTGCCCCTGGAGATTACTGGCTCTGGTGTCAACTGTCACAACTGTCAAACTTTATTTAGTGTTGAGTTTTAGGACAACTACACTTTTATTCTGATTTTTTTTTTTTAGATCAGCAATTTTACTTTTTACCCTCGTCTCTCAAAATAGTGGTACTAAAAACATAAAATATTAGTCAAAGAATAGTTAAATATTAGGACTCAGCATGATTTTTCCCCCCCTGTCTAATTTCTTTCCTTGTTTGTGTTAGAAGTACAATATTCACATGCAGTTTTAAAAAGTGAGAAAGTGCCTCAGGCTATTTGGCCCCAAAGCAGCCAATTATGTTATCTGGCCTTTCCTGAACTCCCACTGAGGAATGCGCACTGAAAATGCAAGTGTTCTATAAAAATTAAACGTTATTGCATTAATATTAGGTTCCCACATGGGATTCCTCATTTAAAATAACTTTTCAGAGCTTTTATTATTATGCTGAAGTTTAAATTTGACTCGTTCCTTGAAAAGAAGAAAGAGGGAGAACAGGGTAAAAGAGAAAGAGGGTAGTTTCTACAAAACTCACCACCTAATGCAGTGTAAATTCATATTCATGTGAAGCAATTCATTTCGGATACTCTCTGATATTTCCTGACAACCCCAAAGAACAAAGAAATCCCTGACTTTGCAAGTAGAGGAAAAAACACAATCAGAGCAGACCCATTTCAATCCTGTTTATTCTTTCTCTAACAGCCTCGAGCCTGGCACCTACCTGCAATCCTCTTCATCCAGGGGGCATCATCGATGCCCAGGTTGTTGTTGAGGATCTTGAGGATGTTTCCCAGGATGATGCTGAGGTGTTCAGAGGTCACCATAGTGCAGCACTGGGCACCTGGAGGTGAGTTCTCTGGACCTTTCTCCCACCAGTAGGACAGATAGTTACACAGCATGGGAAGGATCACTTCAATGACCTGCAGGAGACAAAGGTAAAATGTCTGGATGACTGAAGGTATGAAGAGGAACGGATCAATGTGTTACCGTATGTTTGGGACCAAAAGTTCATTATAAATCCAAGAATACATGACACTTTGTGCTAGTGACACATTCCAACTTCATGCGCACAAATTAAATGCTTAGTCTCTAAACTGTTTAAAGCTATTAATCGAATTTTTAAATGAAGGATATCAAAAAATGTTCTACAACATTTACATTAGATTGTGATATAATTTTCAGCACTCACCGCTCAAATTTAATTATATCTTTTTAACTTAATTAGCATTTTTAAGATCAAACTAGTAATAAATAAAGTAAATAAACCCTTCATTATAGGGGTACTCCAGCAATTTAATATCGCAATTAATATAGCGTACAAGTAGTGACCATGTTGTTGTGGGACCAAAGGCCTAAAAAATGCAGTTCTTTTTAACACATTTAAATATCCCGTCAGCCCGTCAGACCTGTGGCATGTCACTGTAGCGAGCACCAGACTCTGAGACATCGTTGACATCTTTCAGCAGTCTGTCAAGACGAGGCATCTCTGGACACATCTCCTCCACTGTGTCGGGCATACTGAGGACTAGAAAAGAAAAACACAAAGACAACATTTTAGAAAGTCTGAATTTCTTAGAAATATTTTAGGAAACTCAAAAGTATAAACACAGCAATGTCAGAACACAGTAAATAAATGGGACAATGGTCCAAATTAAAAGGAGGATCAGATGGACACTCACTGGCTCTCTCTCGGGGGGTCTTGGTGTTGAAGACTGAGAGCGGGTTGTAGGCGTTTAGGTCGGGCTCCAGGAAGGCCACAGGCATGGCTCCCACCAGGGTCGCCAGGCTCTCCCCCAGCGCTGGAAGATGCCTGCACATAACATGTTAATTCATACAGTGTAATGTAAAGTAAGAAAAAATACGCACCCTAAATAATTAATTGCAAGTTTCTGTTTGGAAAGAGTACTGTGACCCTGGGTGCATACTTCAACACTTAATCCTTCTTTGCCACTGGACTCTCAGTACACAGAGCCCTTACAGACCACCACATGATATCAGGATTAATTTAGACCAGATAGCTAAGGTAAGGATGTGGTCAAACTTTTTCACTGGTTATTTTACAGCTTGAGTTGGCTCAAGGTGGGAAACTTTCTTTTCTACGACAGATTTGGGAGGTTTTATTGCCACGTAACTGCCGGTCAGGGAATAATGCCACAGAATTGTGGTTTTAATGAAAGACATTTCACAGCACAAAGTGTTTCTGTTGTGTCCTCTCCCCTGGGCCGTGAAATCTTTTTTCTTTTAATAGATTTTCATAAAATAGGATTGTTATCTTGTCTGGCCGAAGTCCAAACCTCTGTCTTCACATACTGTGTCACAAAAACTGTGGCATACATATTATAGTAGATTTCTTTTCATGAGTACATGAGGTAAATCATTCCACAAGTTCTGAATGCATTTGTCACAAACATGAGTTAATCAAAAAGCTAAGCAGCCATTTCCTAATTAACAGTGACAAGCATAATGTAGTTTATGAATTGCTATTTCACAGTTCCTTGGTACTGATTCTCATAGATCATAGTAATTTTAGCAAGCATTCAGCGTTACCAAGGATTCGTAAACTTAATGATCAAATATACAGTATAGCTCATGTGTAGAACCAAAAGCCATTTTACATCCTGCTGCATGGTTTAAGAAACGTTTGGCCTACTACCTCTCCACAAAGACGTTCTTTCCTGTTCCCAGAGAGTAGAAACAGGTCAAGATTCGGTAGCAGGACAGCTGCACATCATCCACTGAAACAAACAAAAACACACATCATCAAGCACACATGGATTTTTAATCAATAGAAAACTTGTTCTTAAGTTAAACTTAAAGATGTGTAAACGTAGGAATTGTATGCATAATGCTCATGTAAAGACTGGGTGTTTATACAAGACCAATTGTCTCTTTTGAATTCCAGTTGGGGACTTGTAATGGACTTGGAGTGGCCTTAATTCAACACCCCATCCCCTTTGCTATTTTATTTTATTGCATTTCATTTTATTCCATTTTATTTTTCTCTAGGAAACTATGTAATGTGACCATGACACAAATTAGTATAAATCTGAAAGGAGGAGGAGAAGAAAACTTTTTTCAGAGTTTTGTGTTTGTACAAGGAGGCAGAGATCTTCTTAATAATATGTACATCCATTTATTTTGTGAAAGTTAAGAATATAACCCTTAACATACAGTGAACCTACCCTCAATATGTGTAAACTTGTGTGTATTGTCACTGGTGACCAAGTATGTTCTGTTACTTTATTTTATCTTGCTGTGTTTTTATGGTGGGTATGGAAACAGGAACTCACACAGCAGGTCCACTCCAAACTCATGTGTTGTGATGTGTTCAAACAGGGCAGTGAGGATGGGCAGCAGTGCCACAGTCACATAGTTGATGCTCTGGCTAACGCTCTTCATCTGGGCACGGGACTGCATGAACTTCCCCAGTTTCAGCATCTCCAGCAGCTTCTCCAGGTCCTCCGATGCGTTCTCAAAGAAAGTCCGTAACCCGGCTTTGACCAGCTCTGAGCCCGACTTCATCACCGTTCTGAGAGAGGGGAGGGAACACAAGGGCTAATGTCCACGCACAAGACTAAACTGTCTACTTGATGGATCACTGTGCATATGCAGACAACAATGTGTGCTTACCTGGTGTCAAGTGAGTGAGTGAGGATGTGCAGGCAGCTCACCATTATGGCAGAGTCACTTCCTGTGAGAGAAACATTTACTGTAGATGTGGAAAGAGATTCAAAGCAAAGAGGCACACAAGTATACAGGAAGAGGCAATGCAAACCTTACCAAAGAGAGAAATCCTGTGTCTGACAAGAGCTGCCAGCTTACAGAACAGGCTGGAAAAGAAAGACGGTAAGAACAGAAATGAACAAAAAGCTTCAGAGAGAACAAAGAAGAGCTGAAAAAAGCAAAGTAAGCAAGGAAATAAGAAAAGGTCTGATGAAAATATGAAAGAGAAATTCTGCACAGCAAAAACCTGACAATGGAAAAACTGATTACGCAGATTGCTTCTATACAGTACCTGGTGACCATCTCCTTCTCTTTGTTGGAGGCACAGCCACAGATGCTCAGGTTCTTGCTGGGTGTGGACAGGAAGTAGAGACAGTGGTTCTTTAAAGTTTGATCTGTCAGAGGAAGCAACACCTGGAGACAAGAAATTCACCTATGAGACTAAAACTTCAATAAAAGCCTTATTAAAAGTAAATTACACAACACATCAGTGGTTCAGTTGGAGAAAGTGTTCCAGACCTTGGCAAAGAACTTGATCTCCTGGTCATGAGGTGATTTGTCTGTCTTTCCACTGGTGGCCATAGCCTCTGGATTGACAACAGTGTTGAGTGGGAAGGTCAGCATCAAGGACTTTTTCATTTTTAAGAGTTCTGAATCAATGTAAAGCACATCTTAGTGCTCAGTGTACCTGTGTTTAAAATGCCACACACTCACCAAGATGAGCGATGAACTCCTGGGCAGAGTCGACGTACTTCAGCAGCCTTTTGAGGAACTTGTAGGCAAAACGCTTCTCCATGGATGATGAGTCCTGCTCCATGTCCTTCAGACCTCTGTTAAGTGAAAGGATCACAAAGACTCTTTTTTGTCCATCACATTACCAAAAGAAAAGTATGTCAAACTGAAGAAAAAATGGGATTTATAGTAGTTTTAATTAGGATTTAAACTAGAATGACTGAATGAAGGGCATGACTTCATTGAGCACAGCCAGGTGAAAAGTTAGGGAAATATTGCGATTAAAAAGATAAAAATAATGGTAAAGTTTCACCTAAAGTATACAATACAGTAAACTTTTAAAACTGCTTTGAGCTATTGTGACATTATGCTTATTATTTTTACTTATTTCTTCCATGCAGTATAAATTGGAAGTGAGAGGAGGTTAACCTTGTGATGGCATAGCCACTGATCTGCAGAAACTTGAAGAGATCCTGGGCCTTCTCCCTGTCTCTGTACTTCTCTTTAGCTGTCAGGGTGTCATAGGGAACCAGCAGCGGGTGGGTCCCTCCTCCTGGTAGGTCAAAAATCATTTCACACAACGCATTTTACACAAATCACCCATCTAAATTAACTCAGCTCAAATTATTCATCCTCTCAGGATGCGCGCAAGTGTAATTTGAAACTGTACATTTACACACCTTTGCTAACAAGTTCAGTTTTCTTCTTCTTGGCCCAGATGTTGTGGTAATTTTCTGCAACCACCTCCACCATGCCCTGCAGAAACAAAGTAAAAACACAAATTTTATAGTGGTTTTGTGTTACAAAGACAATTCTCAAACCGCATTGCATTTGTAACAACGTATTATAACAATTATAAAAAGTCGAATAAAAACAAACCTGTAACTCTCTAGACAAGGTGACATTGTGCAAGTCCATCGGAGCAGGACTGAATCCATTAACCTACAAAGTCAGAAAGAGACAATACAAGCACAAAACCATATTTGACTATTAAAAAACAATAAATGCATCAGTTATTCCACAATATTTATATATATGTATACTACCTTTTTCCAGCTGACACAGTACAGCTGTGATTCACTTGATATCTTTTACATTTGCAGTTCTAAACATTTTGGTAGTTCTTTCCTGGAAAAATGCTCTGGTGTACCGGAAGTGATGTGTTTTATGTTTCTGGTTTGGCTACATTAAACAGGGGAGCAGTTCAGTGGTTTGTATGAGCACTGACAGCCAACATGGCTAAACAGACAGGAGAGGAGCACCACGTGCAGAAAATTAAACTTGATGTTACAGTACTGCCTTAATATCATTATCTACTGTACATTACGCACTCAGCTAATTCAAAGACATCTGTGTGTTCATGGTATACATACTGTATTCCCACAGCTCACTTTATAGTTAAGAAATATAAACTCTCTTTCTACATCTAGATCCAGGACTAATTTCACAATATGATCTTCATGATATATTTATTTCTCAAATGTCTGATGAATACTGATATTGTTGGACAAATATGAACATATTATAGCTTTTGCAACAAACACACTTGAAAGGGAATTTGATCTAGAAGCAGGATGTAACATTAGTAAATTTAACCATAAACATATTTCCTGCCAGAAAATAGTTTACGTTATTATTTCATAAATGAACTATTACTTCTACAGTAAATCATTGTGAAAGTAAAGTTGTCTATATACAGTTTTACCACTGACAGCCTGACCTTTGAGCTGTCTATGGCACTAACTTAAAACTGCAGCGGCTACTTCTTAGTCCCAGACAATATTCATGCTTTTCATTATTTATGTTGCCCAATAACTTTAATGATACGTGAAGAAAAAAGCATTTCTATGATAAATTAAGCTAGACATTAAAGTGATACCATTACTAATACAAGCCATTAGCTTTGTTGCTTTGTGTGTATTATTCATGCACCTTCCCTCAGAGTGGTCTTCCCACTAATTTTTTAAATGGGGCCCTATAATAAATTATCTCTGCTAAACACAGTGCAAAAACACCGCAATAAAAGCAGAGGCTACTCAACACAGAGGACAAAGACAACTTTAAAAAATAGGAGAATCTTCTGAATTATGTCAATTAATAAGTATTACAAAGGAAACATTTGTGACAACATTATTGTCTAATCGTGATTGAAAGTATTATCACAATAAGTGGATTATGCAACAGGATGTTACCTGAGCATCAGAGATCTTTCGTTGTTTTTCACTCTCTCGCTGTTGGAACATGGCTTCTCCCTCCTTGGTCCTCTCAATGTTCCAGCCCATAGCCAGCATGCTCTTCAATGACTCCCTCACTGGCCAGCGGTATGTTTCTCTCTCCTACATATTGAACACACACAAAAGTCTGACAGTCAACCTTTTGGCTTTAACATCTTATGCAGGACTGTGTCCCCACCAGATGTGACAGTCCAACACAGGTCAATATGTTTATACAAGTCACACAAATGATCTGGACATGAAACAACTTCATACATTTTCAAAAGAATGTTAATTTCTAGGTTATTTTCCTATTGGACTTGAATAGTTGTTTGAATTGCAAAAATGTGTTGTGCTTGCATGCGTGTTTGAAGTTTGAGGTTCACCCTGACTGAATTAATGGCCTTTTCACCCCTTCCTTAGATTTAGGTATGGCAAGTAAAAAAAACAGAAATTCATTTTTGACCAGTTTCCTTCCTTGCCAGTCTAGTTTTTAAGTGGGCAAACATTCATTTGTGCTCTGAAAAAAATGGCGCCACTCTGGCTTTGCCCCTGAATGCAACCAACCCTATTATTTCTGTCTTCACAACAGCTTTGCCACTGAGAGAGGTTCTTGTTTACGACTAAAACTGATTCAAAAGTTGCTCAAGCCAATATTTCTGTCATTAAAAAAATGTATGTAACTTAAGTTTGATACACAATCAGCAGTTAGAGAAAGCTTACTACTCCCCTCGCTGAAGCTGTGGGTGTACCAGTGTGTATGTACCTTCTCACTCAGCGCTTTGTAAGGCTTCAACAGTGGATGGGATTTGGCCTGCTCATCCACACTGTCTCCATGTTTCCAGCCTGCTGACACCTGCAACAACAGTTTATTGTAGGCCATATAGTATATAAAGTCAGTAGTATAAATAATAATATACTGTGAGTAGTCTACGGCCAGGCATGCTATTTATTGTACCAGACAATGTAGAATAAAATTAAAATAAAATGATAATTTCTCAGCAATATGTACCGAGTTTTCCATTTATATGAGAGCTGGCATAAATTAAATGTCAGCCCGAGGGAGGAAAACATTGAAACCACACGGACAGGGACTAACCTTCTCTGAGGACCACTTGTCATGGGAATGCTCTGCATATTTGTTGGCAATGTACTCAAGTTTTTCAGGAAGGGAGATACTAGAAAGTGGAGATAATGTTTAATTTTTTATTGTTATTTCAAAGTCAATTTTACTTGTTTATTGAGCAAGTAAAAGATTTGTTTTAATTTGAAGACAAACACTCCAGGAAAACACACAGAATTTAATTAAATGGTGGTTTTTAAACAAAAGCTAACTAATTGGCAGAACAGTATATCAGTTTTAGATGTTTGATTCATTTCAATATTGTGCTTTTTAATCTCCTTGACTCTAAAAAAGTAGGTAAGTGCATTTTCAGACCACTCACTTGGTAGTGTTTATGGGTTTGGGATCAAAGTTGCCCTGTGCATCCACTGATGCCTGTTTCTCCAGTGTTGCTCCGGGACTGGCATCCACAAAGTCTGGAGGCAGGGCTCCAGCGATGGCACACAGGCATGACATGGCCATTTTGAAAAGTTCAGCATCATACTTCTACAGAAGAGACAGATACAGCAAAAGGGAGGATTACAAACTGGTTTTCTCCGCATTTTCTCTGCAATGAGGACATGTCTACTTAGCTATTAGATGGACAGATGGAGCAGAGCAAAGCCAGGGAAGGAAAAGAGAAGGAGGCAATATGAAAGACAGAGAGCTGGAAAAGTCTGCACCAAGCAATGGCCTGTCAGACTGATAAATGATTCATCTGTTTTCATTTCGCCTCAGCTGCACTGCTCACAACCACTTCATTGAGCTTTCACTTCACTACCTCTGACCTGACTACCAAGAACTTTTCTCTTATGAGAGCAACACTCAGGTGTTGAAAACTTCAAATTTTCTGAAAACGGAATATAAAAAAATCCCAGCAGTTTTATGAGAGCAAACACTAATAGACTACTAAACATTCTGTTACGCAACAGAGAAGGATTTAAGGAAAGTATTGCCTTGTCTCCTGACACTTCTGATCTATCTTCAGTGATAGAAAATGAGCAAGAAGAACAGATAAAAAAAATAATACAGAGAGGTATTACAGCTTTCCAAAATCATAAATAATTTCTTGGTCCTTGCACATACTGTCAGCTTATCTTAATGCATATTCTATACAACATGGTTTCTCGTTGTACCTTGTGAGAGAGGGAGTCAAAGATTCCCCAGAAGAGTTTCTTGGTTAGGAGGAGCTCCTCCTCGGAGGCTATGCCAAAGCTGCCCATACCAGAAGGCAGGCAGTAGTACTTCCAGTTCTGCTCATAGTGGTTGGTCAGAAGCTAGAGATCAGCGATACAAGAAAACATAACGATTTGAGTTCAAGTTTATTAAATATTCCTTCACATCAATGACCCAAGAGACAGTTTCACAGCACAAACTCAACATTATACTGTATTAAATCTATAAAGGGTAAAATACATGATGCCTAATGTCACCTGACTTCATACAGACGTTTAAGAAATGCTTAGGGGAGGAAACAATCATATGTCTGGGTGTTCAACACACAACAAGTGAGGAAGATAAACAGGTTGTGAATTACGAGATGCCTCTGAATGCTTGTTAAAATTATCCCATAACTCTTTCAACTAATAAATCAAGCACAGTTGTGACAAGAAACTGTGTCCAGTGTCTCACCCGGAGAGGTATCATGCAGTATTCAGAGAGCATGGGAACGTCGAACACCAGCCGTCTGAGCAGCTGCTGCATCATGGAGGGACGCAGATACCTGTCAAATATAAGAATTACATTATTTACATAAAAATACAAACGCAGTGAGTAGAGACTCCCTAGATATCATAAGTTTGATTTAAAAAAAAAAAAGGGGGGGGGGGGGTAGCTACAATATATTCAATATAATATATACACACCGCACTTATCTGATATAATTCTCATGTGCAATTAAACCAGGCTGAGCACCTGAACAGAAATATACTCATATCCAAGAATATTTTAAAAACTTCCACTGTATGAAGAAAAACATTCTGTAATATGACCTTAAGTATGTGGCAGACACATACTGTATGCACCAAGCTGCATGACTCAGGGTCAATTGAGGTCAAACTGTCAAAGACGTCCAAAATGGCTGCCAACATTATGTGGTTTAAATCCTTAATCATCAGTGCGATCATTCTTTAATACCAAGTAGGCTGTTAATGAAGGATAATGTTGCTGATGCTAAATTTGGCACCAATAGAGCTCAACTGATAACATGTCAATCGTTCAGATAGTATGGCAGTATTAGTCTTTGTTGCCAAATGCACATCTTACACATCTATGTGCCATAATAGAAAAATGCAGGCCTAATTTATTAGACAAAATAAACACACATTAAATAAGACAGTATGAATTCCTAAAAAACAAACAAATTTACCTGCTTTCACTTTGTTAATGTAATAAAGCCAAATATACGATTATTTGAGTCTAAAAGTGCACAAAAGCTTGGTTAAATTAGCCCTCAAGTAATATTGCCCTTAATCTAGTGAACTTAGTATCATTGTTTCCTGCAGTTTGTGATTTGTGGTGAACAGACTTACTAAAGCAGAACAGAGGGCTGTTCATTTTGTGTTGCACTAAAGCCTGAGACAAGTCATTTGACAGCAGCATTGTCTGAAAAGTGGTGCAGCTTCTGTAAATATCCAGTTCCCCTTTAACATTGTCTCTGCTGAGTCTGAACAAAGCTCGGCAGGCCTTACTTGCAGATAGCCAGCAGACACTCCTCGATGGCGTCCCTTTGGGCTTTGGTGAGTGAGCGGCCTTTAGACAGGCGATAGATGGTCTGCAGCGTGGAGTCAATCAGCTGTGCGTGGTGCTCTGTGCTGGAAAACAGCCTGGCACAGCGGGTCAGCAGAGGCAGCAGGGCCGAGCCGATGTACCTGTTCATGGCCAACGCCGTCTCAGTGGTGCTCAACACCTCCTGTGGGACAGAGAACAATACATGTAGCTGAGGGACGGAGAGGCACAGTACAGTCTCCACGTGTCAGGATTAATAGAGAGTTGGAGTGAATTAAGCTCCTGGCAACAGCAAAAAGAAATGTGGTTCTGGGGTAGAAAAAAAAAAGAATGGGGAAAGTGAAAAACTTTATTTTCCCTGATGTCACAGTTGGGAATCGTTTTAGTCATTCACCGAGGTTTGAAAAGGGCACTGACTGAATGGAAATAGTCTTTTAAAAGATTTCCGTATAGTTACATGTAAATTTGACTTTTTGTGGGTGACAGATGGTGGTGATGCTACAGTTGACCTTATGAATGCAAATTAAGTTGCAATAGGTAAACAATCTCTGACGGAAACTCTTACTATTTAAGACTGATGACCAAATGAATCACAGGTGTTAACTTTAGGTTTATGACTTTAGGTTTAACTTTTTATTTGCATTGCTCTGTGTTTGCTCTGGAGTTATCGACTCCAGTGATGACCTGAAGCAGAGTTAAGCGGAATAGTCACAGTTTTTATGAAATGCTAGCTTTCATTTTAAAATGAGTGTGTATGAATGACAGTCTGCCTGTCATGTGTTAACACAAGCCTTATACATCCTGAAGGAGCCCTGTGAACTTGTGTTTAGATTAAGTGTTTCTTACCAAAACACTCCTTGAGGTCAAACACACTTGTTGTATGCATTTCCTTCCTCATGAAACATTTGCAAAGCCGTGCATTGTGCATGAATTAAAATGTAGTTTATATCCATGTTTGCTAGCTTGCATTGCTCTTCTTTATTGCCTTTGTTGGCGCACTGCTATGTTTCTTGGCTCGTTACCGGAACTAATTGTTAATCAGCGAAATACCATGAAACCAACGGCAGGATGTGAATCGTGCTGCCAGTGTGCTCATGCACAATACAAACAAAATGGGGACCTAACTCCTGAAAACATTGTTCCATAGTGCTGCTACTGGTCAAAAAGTCACCAGGGTCGCTTTAAGTAAAAATTAAAGTTAAATCAGATAAGGTAAATTAATGCTGGAATAAAACAAGTCACCTAACTTGCCACTCTTCATTGAAAAACTGTCACTGACAAACACAATATGCTCACAGCACATCTATCACCATTACAGACTGTGACCTCATCTGATGGGTTAACATGATGTCCAGGGATACTCCAGTTTTAAAATAATTTGGCTGATATTTTATGTGAACTGTGACTGACTGAGGAGAAAATGGTGAACTGTTCACAGGGGTTCATTGGTGATTCTCACTTGCTGCAGTAGGGAGTATTATATCCCTAAGTACAAGACAAACATGAACATTTGAATACTGATTAAATTATGCAGTCTCATGAGGATGAGCAGATGTTTCTTTTTTTTTAGTTTTTTTTTTTAACCAATGATTATGTTAATGTTTCTGCCAACTCGAAGGCAGTCATGTCAATGGTTTGTTCTGACTGTAGCACTGAGGAATCAGTGTTCATGTTTGCTGAGATTATCCACCTCTGTCCCACATCTTATGAACAGACTGGAAACCCAAACTTAACTTTGTGCACTGAAATTACTAAATGACAGAAACGCCATTTCAGTTAGAAATGTAATAGGAAGAGAGGTAGAGAAGATGATGAAGATATAATATTACACCTGCTAGCAGCTAGTGCTTTTACTTAGTTTCCAAAAAGAGAACATTTTAGCCTGTAAATGCACACAGGCACAAATGTTTTGGTGGCTAGTGAGTAACAAAATGGGAGTTTGAAGGCGAAGGCTTGCTAGGGATATTTGGGTGAAAGGTATTTGGGTTTTCTCTCACTCACCGTGTCCAGAGACGCAGAGGCTCGGAGGTCAGGCAGGAAGCCGACCTCCAACATCTGGAGCAGGAAGCTCTGGTCCTCGATGCCATACACTCGATCCAGGAAGAGCACCATGGGGGCCTTGTGGTCCGGACAGAAACAGGCTGACATGTCGGGTTCGGTCACTGTGCCATCTGAAGGTTAAACACGTTTTAGGGGGAAAAGGTTTCAGGTTAATGTGCCGTTCTTATCTAAATATACACTCTGTAAACATTGTATTTCTTATTTCTATTTAATCAGATACTTTTCCTAGTATTCCAGACAATTAAAGTGTATTCGGAAGGACATTAAAGATTTTGTTTGGGAGGAGCGGAAGAAAAAATAGACTTAAAATAAAAGGCTGCTGGGGAGTACATACAGAATCCTGGAAAGGTAGGGAAAAGAGGGACGAAGAGAAACAAAAGAGCTTAACTAACAAAAGCGTATCTTTAAATACAGTATTGAATGATGCGTAATAAGTAAAAGTAATTCCAGGCATGATAAGCTGTGGAATCTTATTACAAAAGCAAAACCTTGGGTGTTCAGTCATTTAAGACACAGCTTGCTTTCTTATTAGAGAATGTCCCAAAGAAAATTGGATATGAAGTTAATTTTCTGGTGTGATTGCTGCTGATAGCTTTTTTTTTTTTTTTGTTTTTAGGTAAAATGATAACTACACATACAATTTTAAAGCAAAGCACAAACTGCAAAAAAACACCTTGAAGGCACACATTTCTTTCACAGTAGACACAGAGAGAAGTGAACAGATATTCACTCCAGAATGAAGCCTGGCTGGTATGACCAGCTGGCAGAGATTACATGATTTTCAAAGTGCAGAGATATGAAATTATTTTAGTTGTCTTGATCTGGCAGCATGACTTACTGTACATACCAGCCAAATCAACTTTTTCTCATATTCCTAGGCAGTAAAGTAATGTGTGAGTTCAGCAGGCAGCAGAGAAAATTCGATTCTGATATATTTGAGCTTGTGTTTGTATACAGAGTTTAAATGTGCTGTGTGCGAGACCAGTTGCAGCCTTGAATCCAGTCCAGTCCAAGACCATTTTTCTGTCTCAGTTGGAAACTTTTCTGTTTCTCTTTTGGCTGCTATTAGAAGTGTTTTCCCCACTACATTTTCAAACTTGCTTGTTTTTGTTGCAGCAGCTGGTTCAACTTCATTTATTTCTGTTTATCTGTTGCTTTTCAACTATCAACATCTGCATGCATGACTTCAGGGAGCAAACAAATAAAACAAACTCCACCAAGACCAACATACCTTTATTAACCACGGGCATTTTGAGGGGGATGCTGATGATGCCCACCAGGTCTATAGTGGGAACCAGAGAGCGCAAGATGGCCCGGATACGCAGCGCCTCACCTTTACCCGCATTGATAAGCTGCAAGAGATACAAAGAGGAAATATTCAACTCGCCATTTCATTCAGGTCACTGCAGTGGTCTCCGTTATTGTGTAGAGGATCTTGATAACATGAAAGTAAGTCTGTGCATGATGAAAAAGCCTAGACAGCAAAATTTGATGAATAAGTAGAAGAAAATATTACAAATATTGGTGAAGGAACCTGCTTCACTGTCTCACTCTACTTATTTATGTTTTCTTACAACAGTGGGTGAACAAAAACTAAAATTACAAAAGATGGTGGATATGCCCCCAGCACTGTAGGTTACTGTTCAGTGTGTTATTCCTCAGCTCAGGTTGTTGTGGAGGGCCTCACATGCATCTCTGGAGCGCAGCGTCCCAGCAGGTCAATGAGAGCCGAGTAGAAGGACATGATGGCGTTGCCCATGTGAATAACTTCTCCTTCTTCATCACCAGACCTGAAACACACAATCATCGCTCTGTCACTTTGACAACATATTTTGGGATACTGAAAACCTCCCTAGTACTAAGAAAATCAGGAACTCACCAAAATGGGCACCTGAGGAGCAATAGATGTGCAATTTTGTGAGGATTTATAACAATGTTTTGGCACAATACATGATCTCCTTACAGGCCACTACATTATACATATTGATTTTGATCCCTCTCCTCACTTCAAGCAATAATAACCCTCCCCATTAAAATGCAGCCAGCGTATTACAGCCTTTGCATACTGATGCGAGCAGGCAGGCGCCAACACTTTCTACAACTGGCCACAGCATCAATCAGTATCAAGGCTGCCAAATTCTTTTCTCTTAAATCGCTAACATACAAGTATCTCTGTATGATGTCTTTATGTTAAAGTTACCTTTTAAAATATCTCACATTCAGTAATTCAAGACTTGAATGAAAGGATTCTGTCAATTGCATGAGTAATTCCACCTATTCCCAGCAGTTTCTGTTGTTTTTCAGGATGTTCCTAAAAATGTTTATTGCATTGTGTCCACAATTACAGGGACATTTTAAAGTCACTCAAAAATGTGTTTTGCATATTGTTACTTCACTTGGATGTTTAAGCTTCACTGTGAAGGATGATGTATGTGCAGAGTAGAAGACTAGAATGTTTTTAAAGGAGTCACATTTGCATATGCATATGTGTGAGGGAGAGTGAGTAGACTTTTTTTGTGTTAAAACCATATTGGACAAATGACTATTCAAAACAGAGTTTTCTAATATGTCTTAAAATACGTCTGGAGGGAACAATAAAAGGTATGTTGCACAGTGTTTAAATAAAGAGTCTATGATGATTTTCCTGTTTTAGTAAAGCAATTCAATCAGATGACAAAACTTCACATTCAAACAGAGCGTGCAATAACCTCCTTTTCTTTCCACTTTCTTTGTACAGTCTTACACAAAGAAAAAAACTTCGATCTCTTCCCAGTAATGTGAATGAACAACGTATCAAATTCATACTGAGAAGGAGCTATTAACAAGAGTATTAACTAAGAATAATGCTGGTTTAACAGAGCTCAGAAACACACAGGCAAATCTAATTAAATGTAACAATTCACCACAAAGACACAGATAATGAGAGACTTTATCACTAGTGACTGCTTTCGAGCCACTCAGTGGGTTTTTAGTGCTGATTCAAAGGCTTTTCAACGCTGACTAGAACTAAATAATGTAAGAAACTGGTGTGGATTCCTACCCAGCAGGGACTCCAGCGGGGGTCTTGGGTAGGTCCAGGGCAGGATCCTCAGAGATCTTGATGGCCTCCTTCATGGCAGTCAGCAGACCCTGACCTCCCTCTCCCCTCAGGGCGGGGCCGAAACACTCCGGACGTCTGATCAGCAGCTTCACCACCACGTTGGCATTTTCCTCCACACTCTCACCTTGTATACAAATAAATCAGAGCAACAGACAGGCATTTATAGGTGATGATTTAAATTATCCTCACAAGAACAGGTTCAGAGTCAGCTAGAAGGCAGAAATCCTGGAAGTCGTGTTTATTGCCTTCCTAAAATATTATTTCATTTTTTATTCAGGGAAGGCTGACTAACATTTCACTTGGGTACTTCACTACTCTTGGGCATTTGACAGTAGTCAGGGGTAGGGAGGGTTAGAGTCAATGGAGGGAAAAAGGCTACTAACTTGCTTACTCCAACTTCAATAATATTGTCACAATAATATCATCCAACATGCCATGCAAACACAATGTGTGTATACACATTATACTAATTAGTGAATAGTGAATTATACTAATTTCTCGATATTAATTAAAAAGTTAATAATGTATTTATCTGTACCCTTAATAACCCTTTATTGAAGAAGTGTACCCTTAAAGGTACCTTTACCTTTAAAGTTTTTATTGTGTGCATTGTTCTTTGTTTACATTCAACGTTTCTTGATGAATGCACATGGTTACCTTAAGGGTTAACAAACATGTTGAATGCATTTTCTGTCTCATAAAACATTTGCAAGACCTTATTAGAAAGTTTTTAATTCTGCATAGTTTACATCAGCTTGTGGTTTTTTTTGTCACATCTTTATTGCTGCATTGCTACCTTTTACAGCACATTGCCGCCACCAGCTGTTGATTACTGCTGTCACATGAAGAACATGTGATACAAACAAAACATGGACCTGCAGAGTAACATTACTCTAGAGCGCCACTAGTGAACAAAAAGTCCACATGGTATCTTTAAAAGGCAACATTAAAAGGCAGAATTTCTTCATGCGCTCAGTATGAAAGTTGACCTACCATTGCAGAAGACGGCGAACCTCAGGAAGGACAGGTAACGCTCTCCCTCTATAGGGTTCCAGCCGAGGTCTGGGTAACCCTTAGCAACCAGCATGGCACAACTCTGAAGACCACAGCCTGCCAGGTATGTCACCACCTACACACACACACAATTCAGTTTGACTCCTGGGTATTATAATGGCACACTTTGACTGTCAGTGTCAGTAACAGTGACAGCTTGAAAGCATTTGCTAAGCTATCTTATTCAAACGGCACAAAATCGCATTTCATTTTTCACTGAGAAAACTTGGGTGGCGTGAGGTTTCTATTTCTATCTGGCTTACTTTCACCATAAGTCAGCAGTGAGGAGTTTTAATAAGAAATCATTTCACCTGTTAATAATGCAAAAGAATCTGCTGATCGTTTTGCTCTTCAATTCTACAGTGCCTGAAATAGTATTTAACAGTCTAAGTCAATCATATGACAGATTCATCTACTACAGCAACAAATATTTACTGTATGTCATATTGAACAGAATATTGGTAATCTAATAATCCTGAAACCCACTGTGGTCACTGCTTAATGGCTTTATTAGCCATGTTGTGTCTATTTAAATAAGCTTTCTGTACAAATTGCTCATTTCTACCAACAAAAGAAATTAGTGACATAGCTTGTGAAATACAAGCTGTTATTTTTGTACTTTATATTACAATGTGTTCAGAGCTGCAAATTTTTCACTGGGATGACAGGTTATAATAATATATAATATAATGATTTGAGGATCAATAATAGTATAATTACAGCAGCCAGCCTCAATCATTAATTTGCAGTAAAACATGTTTTCACTATTGTGCTGCAATAACAAACCTTCTCCAGATCGGGCTCCTCCAGGGCCAGAGCCAGGCCGTTGTTGTCCATCACTGAAGATGCTGCAACATCCAGCGGAGTGGAGCCCCTCATAGCTTCAGAGGCTACAACACACACACACGCACACACACACACGCACGCACGCACGCACACGCACGCACACACACACACACGCACGCACGCACGCACGCACGCACGCACGCACGCAAAGTGTTACCAGCAAAGCAATCCTTACATTTGTTCAGTACTAGGCAACAGGGGGCAGTCTATCTACATATGCTATTGTGATATTCTCTCTCTTGCAGTTCAGAGTAGCAGGTAGTGTTTAAGTGCTAATGAGATCAGTTCAATCAACGTCTGGCCTTTAAACAAAGGCTGATTTGTTATTACAAATGACAGTGATTTTTTATATTATTCAAACAACAGACATAGTATTTCCAACTCTTACAAATAAAGCAGATTCTCATACATTTACTAAAAGCACTATATTACGACATTTTTCAGAAACCATTCTAAAAATATACTTTACTACTTTATACTATACAAATGATGTGTAGAATGTTTCATAGATGAACTGCGCACTTTTAATGGACATTTGTGTCTCGTATCTACTACAATGACCATTAATATTGTAATCAATGCACTTTTTAAATCAAGCAACTTATCAAAAATGTTGATCACAACAGTCACAGAAATACTCTTAATTGTGCACACTGTTGCAGGGCAATTTAGATAAAAATATATATCGGTAATTGGTTTATAATTATAAATGTGTCCTTCATGCAGGCAAACTTCTCATTTGGGACAATTAGCCCTGAAATGAACAAACATTTACCCACAGAAAACACAAGGCTTGTTATTTATGAATAAGCAAATATCAAACGTTTCATGTTAGGCATAACAAATTGGTGTGTTTGCATTCAACTGTCCTCTCCACACCATGTGAACCTCTCCTCTTTCACAGGCAGGAGCTTTAGTTTACAGCAGCAGCAGCCAGAGCCCAGTGACTCATCAGTCCTGCCCTGCATGCCTAAATAACCCTCGTCCCTCATTTTCCGGCCTCCCTCTCGGCCATTCTTCTCTCTCTATCAGCTGCCTCCTTCTCTGCCCCTTTCACTCTCAGACTGATACCTTGGCATAATGTGGGCGATAAGTTTGTGTCGGCACTTCAATTAGCTGAAAAACTCTTCCAGGCAAGCAGCACCTATTGGTTTCAGTGAACATTTTGCATCATTTTGGGAGCAGCAAAAGGGCAGTTCCAACAGTGTGGTAAATACTTGAAGAAATTTAAAATGTCAAGGAATCCCTTTAACTTTTTCTCTCAATATTTCTCTCTTCCACTTTACCCTCTAACTGTCTCTCACCCTCCTATTGAATCCATCCATCTTTGTCTTCAGTACCTTCTGCTCATCCATCATATTTTTCCATACATTTTTAAACCTCTGTCTTCCTCTCATAGAACGATATACACTTACTGTAACAGAAAATTCAGCAAGGCAACTGTCAGTAGATAACAGGAGAGTAGACCTTCTGATTTTATGAAGTACTTACCCAGCCCGACACTGCTGTTCTCCAGCAGGTAGCTCAGGTGGTCAAACATGGCCTTCTGGTTTTGGCGGCTAATACGACAAAAGTAGCACAAAAAACGACAACAGCTGGCCACCATCTTGGGGAAGGCAATCTCCTGTGGGCAAAAATGAAAACACAAATGTGAAGATGTGCTTCAGTCAAGGCAGACCCTCCGTTTTATTTTATTTTATTCAACTTTATTTTTATTGACCATGGCCAACATTATACTTGTACAGGAAAAAGGTCTTTCAATGGCATATTTAATGGGTTACATCTTACATCTTCCAGTATTTTACATATTGATCATATCGTAGTCTTAAGGTAAAAGGTCAATTTCCTCATACAGTTTATTTAGTTGACAATTGCAGTCCAGTCGTCCTTGGTTGGTGGGTTTGGTTGCAGCCATTTCCATGTGATGGCTTTTCTTGCTAGCAGCCAAGAGTATTTTAAAGAGATATTCATCCTGAGTCATGAGTTTGTCTGAGATTGTGCCCAGATATGATGCAACATAAGAGCAATCAACTTTTATTACAAAATTGTTCATTTTTTCTTTAGCAATCTCTTGCCAATATGAAAAAATTAAAGGTTTTTATTTATTTATTTTTATTTTTTTAACCACACTAGCTCCAGCATTCATCTTGTCCCTGATAACCCCTTTGAATAAATTTCAGTTTTGGAGTTAGAAAATATTGTATTATGTTCTTCCAACAGATCTCTCTCCAGGACCATGAGTTGGTAGTCTGGATTTCCTATATATCATTTCTATCATCTTCAGATATCTCCAGGCTTGATTCTTTCTTCCATTTCTGTTTGATATAAACAGAAGCTTAGATTTTGGAGTTTCAGACCCTCAGGTTTTAACGTGAATCTGAAACTCTTTATATGTTCTCCAAATTATACCGTATGAGCCGACCTGACGTTGTTAGGAGAGACAAGAAAACATTTTTGAAGATGATGTCTAGCCTTTCCCCAAAGAAGCTGTTGCAGGAGCTCAGGCGGATTTTATTTTATTTTTGATGCCTGGAGGATGCAGAGGCTCTGATAAAAGCTCAAAGTGTACTCAATAACTTAAATTTATTTTCTGTTCAGAATACAACTGAACATGATTTCACCTTCAAGCCCTTGCATATAATGCTGTTCAGTCTGCTGTGGGTTCAGTCTAAGGTTCAGTCGGAGCATAAATTGAAGAGTGAAGTAATTTGCTAGAGGAGTGGATAGATACCAGAGGAAGGGAAATCCTCATCTTACCTCCAGCAAATTACACTGTGCAAATATGCACGGCACAGAAAATCACACTCATCATCAGACAAGTCGCCCTAACTGTTCAATCAGTCAACAGTCAAAGCAATTTCACCTTTTTAATGTGTTTAAACCTTGTGAAAAGTTACTTAGTAGTAATGCTACCTGTGTGGTAATGCTGTGAACGATTGGGAGTCAACATTTAGTTAAAGTCTAGGGTTGAAAAATAGAAAACTTATTCTTAAAGTTTTTATTTTATACTGTGTTCATTTTATGCCTTGACTCTGTTATAAAATTGTTATCCTTGATTTTGTGAGCAAAAACGTGACTAGAAAATCACTTAACCAACTAAATCATGGTTTGATATTATACCATGCCATGACTGAAACTACATTTGAGATAATCAAGGTGTAAATATTGCAAACCTGATATACATTTACAAGCTGTGGTACCGCCACTTTATATGGCCACAGTAAGTGAAGTGCACAGATCAAGTGGCAGTAAACTGGTCTGGAATTTATGTCTGAGACTGCGTGATCAGACTGCCAGAGTCAGATGTGGAGGCCTGAATGTCTCCCTGAGGTCTTTCTGTCTGAGGTTCATGCTTGGCACTGGCCGTGGCATTAAATCACAACCGTCTCTTCCAGCTTCTGTCAGCACTACCCAAAATGGACAGGCTTGAGAGGCCTCCCTCTCACCCCTCTTACGCCCTCCTGCCCTCTCCATTACCCTTGTGGTTTTTCTGGGTATTAGGCTGTTGATCTTGGCTTACTTCAACTTCTTAGGATTAATTGTGTTTTCCTGAGATCAGTATACAACCTATTAAGCATAAAAAGTTTAGCCTCTGGTAGGGCTTTTCAATCAAACAGTCAAAAGGTACAAAACTCTGGATCTAAATCGGAAACTAAAATGTTAATTAACACATTATGAGTGCATTTTCCCTCACATCTAAATAATGTTTAAGATTAACCAAACCTGACAGTACTGCACACTCCACCCTGATAATTCTAGGGTCATCAGATTTTACTAACTTTGGAGTAAAAACTTTCAGGGGGCAGGAAACATAACTAAGTTCCAAAAATGCAGAAATGCAGGTTAAAGGTGCCTTGTGGAGTTTTCTTGGAAACAAACAAAAAAGTTATGCATTTCTTACCAAAATGCATTGTGTATCCTTGAAATCTAACAAATGTTTTGAATGTATTTCCTTCCTTATGAAAGATTTGCAAAACTGATTTTCTGAACATTTTAAATCCTGCATTGTTTGTATCCATGTTTACTTGCTAGCAGTATTTTTCTTCCCTGCCCCTGTTGGCACATTTCTGCTTTTCTTGGAGCATTACTGCCACCTGTAGATCAGTGGAATAGTGTGAAACCATTGGCTGGGATGTGTATCACATCATCCATGTGAGTGTGCAGGGGACCCACTCCATAGTGCTGCTAGAGGTCAAAAACTCCACAGGGTACCTTTAAGCTTCAAAGTTCTTACAAAGGTTCCCTGGTTCCTCAATAAGTCCAGAAAAGAGGTAAACACATTTTTCTAACACTTGAAATTCCAGCAGATTTTGGGGTCAAAGAGAAGGCCAACAAGCTGACACTTGAAACTGTTAAATTTAGTTAAAACTACTATTTACTTTAGCTTGAACTTCAGCATGGATGGGAGGTCGTACACCTCTACGACTCAGAATCAGTTCCATGGCGACTGAGCAGACTCAATCTGCTGATGAGGGCTGTCAAAAGCTCCAAAACAAGCATGCAAGTGGACCTTGAATTGAGATGGTTTGTCAGTTATTTACTTTCATGACAGTAACAACTTGACTGCACTGGCTTGTGCTGACCACAGCTAATACAGAAAGTAGTCACGCCTTTGTACCTGTGACTTGTCTCCTCCCAGCACGTTGACCATGACCTCCATGACAGTCTCGTGCATGCCCAGCACTCTCATCAGGTTGGGATGTTGGTAGAAAACCTTGTTGTTCATGATGTCACTGGGAACACAAGAAAGTGATTTGTGAAGGTCATGACATATTAATGATAATTGATAGAATAACTTTTTGAGGCAATATACAGCACATTGGAAATACTGCCTGATTGTGGAAATGTATGTAACAATGTGCAATGAGGAACAATTGTGTAATAATAACTATTATGCAACAAATGTTCTTACCCTAGTCCATCAATCATAAGTTTCTCCTCCTCCTTGCCCATGCGTACTGACAGCAGAGACCTTATCTGACCCAGAGATACCAACAGGTTAATTGCATCCTGCACAGACGCGGCACTGATGGTGTAGGATTTCTTCATGGCCCGGAGCAGCTCCCCGATGCCGTCATACTGCCTCCTTAGCAGGCTGAACATCACTCTGACCAGCTCTGGGTCCTGGATGTGAGACTCCTGAGCCCAGCTGGTTATGGTCTGGGAGATCAGCTCCTTCAGGTTGGCTGGAGAAGTGAGAATTCAACATCCACACAGTGAATAATGCTACAGAGGTAGTGAGGTTAGTGCAGCTTTTCTATCAGAGGTTAATGGTGACACCACACTTGACCACCACTAAACAAACAGTGTGTTCTTGTGCGTGTTATAGCTTCTTTTTGACACAATTTGGGTACAACTTCTACAGAACGCAGCAACATAGGTATCAAAGAAAGTGCTATTATGTTGCTACTGGGCTCAATACCGATTATGATAACTTTAAAAACATATTTGTCATGCCTTCAAAACAGACATCTGACAGAGATGGGTGAATCATTGGAAAGATAACCTCTTTATCCATCCAGACGAACACACAAACTGTCTCCTAATCAGCACCTGTTGCTCTGTGTGAATCAACCAGGACTCACCAATGTGATATATTTCATAAGTGGAAACAAGATGTGAATACAACATTGACATATCCTCACCTTCTAAGTTGATATAGCTAACTTGTTAGCAAACAGTTGCCTTACGAAGCAACATTATCATTCATTTGGAGTTGTGTTCCTGGCCACCTGACGAAAGCAAGTCCAGTGTTGACTCTTTTAGCTTTGTGCTATGCTCTGCTGCTATGTTCGCCAGCTAGTCACCAACTGTGTCTGTCTGCCGTTTGGCGCTGAGCAGTTATTGTACAGTGGGTTTTCAGAGCTTTTATGCTATAAACAGCTGCCTGCTGTGGTCGAAAACAATGCTATGAGTGTGGTTAGAGTGAACCAAAATTGTAAATTTGTGGGCTGGACAGCTAAACAATGAGCTGAAACTTGGGGGAGTCCCAACACAAGACAGCAGACTGTAACTCTAGTCAACTGTTCTCTGTGCCTCTGTGCCTCTGCGCCTCTGCACATACAATGTTTTAAAATAACATGCTGTGCAAAAATATGCCAGATTTATAACAGGTGTCCAGTGGTACAAGCACAATGAAGTAATGCTTTTGGGCTTGTAGTCCTGTTGTGTTTATGCTTACTGTAGATAAGTCAGGGTTCTGTAGCTAGCTTGTTATTTTGTCCTATGTATGAATCAAGGGAACACAGACTCACACAACTATAAGGAAAAACACCATTTCAAAAGACTATAAAAGGGTATAACCTGTAGATATGGAATATGGATTTATTGTGTGGAACAGCCTCTCTCTTCAACACCACACTAGTGTGTTTATACTCATTAGAATGCAAAGTCTAGCAACCAGAAAATACATTATTTTTGTGTATGAAAACAAAATGCTGAGACTAGTTAATACTGTGAGATCTGCTCCAGGCCCCACCATGCACTATATCAGGAATGCCATTTTACACCTTCAAACAATGGTTTACAGAATTTTGGTTCATTCTTAAAAAAATATTATTCATCCTGCAGTTCAGCGAGCCAGCACAATGCCAGCACAAGTCTATGTATGTATTTCGTTTTAGTATTCTGTATTATTTTAAAGCTTTATGGTACAACTGCTGTATTTTCTTTTTGGCTTTTTCAGTGGAAGTTTCTGATTAAGCCAAAAGGCAACACAAATACTTCATTAGCAATGTACAATGCATTTGGTTAAGTCAGAAATAAAACTACAACTGTTTTGCAATTCTTTGATTTGGTATATGTGTATTCTGTTACCTCTTTAGAGGTGGAAAGTAACTGTCGTAATCATAGACTGTATATAAAGATGGACGATGTGACAGCTCCCTAAAAGTGAAGCCAAAATATCTCGATCGCCCCCTGCGATCAAGATGTGAATGCTGGAACCTCGATCGACTGCAATATAGGTCATAAACCCCGCCTCCTCCATGTTAGCGGATGGGACATGGGCCAAACTGAAAAGTCAAAGTACACGTGAAATAAATTTTTCCCAAAGATGGTTTCTGTCATTTTAGGTAGTTCTTATCATGCTGATGTGTGTTCAAGTGGTCGTTTTTCTGATAAGTTTGTTTTTAATTAGTTATTTGATGCTATAAAAAGGGGGTGTCACGTCATGATTGATAACTGTGAGTGATGTAATTGACTCAGGCGGCTGTATAGGCTTGGAACTCGAGCCACGGATCACTACTGCGCAGACTCTTGCTCCAAATGCGCAAGATGGCAGCTCCCGTATCCGGGGTATTTTGGCTTCATTTTTTACAATGGGAGGAAGTGGAGATGCGTCGTCCATCTTTATATAAAGTCTATGGTCATAATCTGGCATCTGGCAGCATTGACTTTAAAACATCATACATGTGTTTGTTGCTCATAATCAAACTTGGATGATTTGATCTAAAGCCTCAGAGCAGCTCGTTGGCTGTCAGCAACACTGTGATTATTACATTTACAAGGCATTTAGCAAATAGTGCAATCTGAAATGAATGGTAGAGGAAGCTAAAATGTATCTATCATCCACTTTTAAATCATCCAATAATTTCTTTTATCATGTCAGAAGAAAAGCAAGATCAGGTGTAAGTTTATACGGTGGGTTATGCTGCTACTTTTGTAATTTGACCAGATGATTTTACCATTAACTTCATGTGTTTATGTACACTGATGACGGTGCCATTGATACAGGGCATCAGGCGAGGTTTGCAGTGTACTTTGAGGTAAAATCTGACTAGCTTGACAGCTTTAGTCTGGCAATGCAGTTTGTCAATGGGTATGTGTGATCTGTCTGTGGTGGTTTTTACACATGGTGTCCACATATGGAACTGGGATATTTGGATGTTGCATGTACAATACGAGGCTGTAAATCTCAACCACTCTACCTACATTCACTTTCTAAATGTGTTAACAAGCTAATCATCTTCCAAACAATGCAAAACACAATGCAATCAATAATACTGCAAAGCCCTGCCTCATAAAGACTTGACAACACTAACAACATTGAGCAAAACCTGACTCTCAAATGTCGGGATTAGAAGATAATGACTGCTGCAAAATACAGGTATTAAAATAGCTACTACTGCTCTCAATGTGTTCTCCCCACAGTAAATTGCCTTATAAAAGGTTAGGGTATAATTGACTTTTGCTTGTCCTTAAAACTTTTGACTCCAGAGGGAGTACCTTGGAAGAAAATGTCTAAAAACTATTTCCAAGGACTGTTGAGAAACAGCTGGGCTCTGGTCCCCAGGCACCTAAAAAGGTTTATCTGGGAAATAATAAAAAAAAAAAAAAGGAATAACCTGGGTCTGCATCGTGCATTTGATCCACGTTTATAGTACAGCACAAACTAAAGATAGATACTGTATATAGAGATAGATGACAATTAAACTGTAGCCCAGGAGGGGATTTTTTGTTTTAAAAAAAGGTGTAAAGTCTGGGTGCTGCTTTGAAACTTCTTCAAGTCTCATCAAACTTTAATCTTACAGGCAGGCAACAATAAAGCAGGGCACAACTACAGAGGAACTCAGTGACCCGTAGTGATAAATGTAGAGGCTGTAGCTAAATGCTGCACCTCTCTCCAAATTTTAACATTGTTATTCCAAAGCTATCGCTGAACTTTGAGTGTTTAAGTCAAACAGCCCAACATCTGTAGCAAACAAAGGGTCAGATTCGACCAGAATCCTAATGAGAGACGAGAGCGGGAGGGAGGCAGCTGCCCTGAAGGTGAATGTCTCGCATGCGCTACTCCTTATAAAATTGCCACAGTGTTCTTCCACAGGCCATAATGCTTTATTATTTGAAACATATTGAAAATATGTTGGTTCTTTTTCTAGATTTAGGAATGTCATTAGTCAGTTTTAGAGAGAAACTATTAGCTTTTCCTATCTTTTTTTGTACAATAATGATTTTAATTCCAAAGCCTTCATACAGTGGTTTGATTGATTTTAGTGTTATTCAGATGACACACTAAGATGCATTATACTAAATTTACAGATTAGACATTAGGATAACATTTACATGTTTAAAACTGACAGTAAAATAGACTGGAAGAGGAGCAGCCATCATTAAATACATCTACTTCAATATGGTCTTAATATGATGTAGAAAAGGTAATGCAGGTCTACCGGAATCATCTTGAATCACATCATCTGTCCACTTATGAAGCTTTTCAATAATGCAGGCTAGGTGTGCGAGGCTGGAGTAAAGCATTAAAATTCATAGCAGAGTCTTGCAGTGGCTGTCCATTAGGCTTCTGTTATTTGAAACAGAACATATCCATGCTTTCAGCAAAGGGCAGCAGAAAAGAATATTGAAACCACTGACCCCACGTTAAAGCAAAGTTCTTATTGAACTAGTAGCCAGGCAGTGTCTCATGTTCTGTATCATTTATGATGGATAAATCTGTACCTATTTCAAGGTGATTGAAGGTACATCAAAGAAAGAGAGATTTTAGAACATTACACTGAAATCCTGATTAGTACTAAGATGAATTGATAAAAGTTAAGTCTTTCGCTGCTATCTGCATCATTGTAATTAGGATCCAAGTATCCACCAATGTCAGCTGAAAAGAGTTTACAAATATGGGTTAATAATACCTCTCCTTTATAAAAATGATACACCTGTCGTGAAATGTTGAATGCTCTCGTGTGGTTTCTGTCAGGTGAGGTTAATCTGTCTCTGCATCTGATCCTTTTTTAAGAGTTTGTTGCCATTTGTTCCAATCTGCGTAATCTCTTACATTACCAGTGCATCTGAATTAGTTACAATTTCACAAAAAACACTGTGTTATGAGGTGTTTAGAAACTTCATCAGCCAGTAAGTACACTTTCAGGTTGCTAGGCCATTTTCCTCTTTGGTGCTCAACGTTACTTACTGGGATCAGCCTGTTCCTTCTCGGTGGGTTCCTCTGTCTTCTGAGGTGGACCTTTGATCTTGTAGAGTAAAGCGAGGAGACGGCCTTTTATCGAAGTGTCCTGCTCTTCCTCTTCCTCCTCCACGGGAATTCCTGCAAGGGGAAACACATTTCTCTCAGACACTCAGAATTTCAACATTATGTATCAAGTGCTTAAATGTGCATAAAGTTAGTGGTACTGGCCAAGTGCAACTATGTGCAACTCTGGGCTTAGTATAGTAGAGTACCTTAAGACACCAGTATGTTGGTATGTTATTTCTGGCCAAGGTCAATGTGACCGGTAGCCTCCATTTCACAAGGGGCATATGACGAGCGCTTGTGATTTTATAATCACACCCCAAAAAAGCACTGCTGTTTTTTTTTGTTTGTCAAAAGGTCAAGAAGAATCAGTTTGTGTGAGAAAATACCTTCATTGAGCCTCTTACAAAGTGTGAACATTTATGAACCAAAATCAATATTTGTAAAAGAATTGAGGGAGCAGTTGGACTCTACCACAGTGCAGTCGCAATTCTTCATGGAAGGAGTTGAGTTCATCCTGGATCTCCTCTGGACAGGGGCAGTCATCCCCGGCACTGAAATTCAACAGGATGTTGATCTGCAGGAAACAGACAAACAATAAGGTTAGAAGAGGAGAGACTGGGGAGAGGAATATAAAAATGTGTTTTAGGGAGCAGGAGAGGGAAGGAGAAATAAGCAAACAAGCGTGTGAAAGAATGAATAAGAGGAGAATGGCATACAGAGAGGATTGGCACCATTATTATTCTGAGTCACACTCAAAAGCAGAAACTCATGTAGTCTCCTGCAGTGAGTGCTCACATGGGCTTTTCAGATCGTATCTGTTTGATCAATGCAGAGAGAAATAGTTTGACAAGTGAAAATGAAAACCTTTAAAGTAATTCTCGATCACATAACTTAGAATTAGCTTTAATGATTAATTATTCTAAATAGCTACAAATCTGCTGTGTTTGCTGCATGTCACAAGCTAACTATAAAACAGACTAAATATACATGAGATGCTTCCTCAGGCTAAGCAAATGCAGAGTCCAGTTGAGGCGATTCTGATGTCTATTTCTGGCAGAGCTTTTTAATAAACCATGGGAGGAACATACAGCGATCTTGGAGAATGCTGCCTACAGTATACACCTGCTGCTGACCACTACAGTACTTATTTTTCCAGGGATCAGAGAGTAGCTGTACGGCTTGTGCTTATCTGCAAGGTTTTGCAGCTCAGAGGAAGTGCAATTAAACATTCTGAACAGAGAAAGCTTTGCAGTCGTGCAGATCTAAACTTTTGGTTCACTGAACTCTACTCGGCACAAAAGCCGGTGATCTGACCACAAACACAAAAGAAACGACTGGGGTACTTTCTGGCTACTGGGCAGAAAGAATAATGTTGCACCTCTCTCTTCCTCTCTACTCTGGCTCTGAGACACACTGAAAGATATATGGATGTTAAATGGAACCTGCTCATTAGCTACAAAGATCTGATCCCTTGGCACTTCAGTGTGCTGACGCAGGGAGCTGAAAAACACTGAAAGCATGTGGTGTAAGGGAGAGCAACTGAGATCCATGAATACACTTTAGGTTGTGTTATAGTGAGCCACTAAGCAGCAAGACCCAATACTTAATCACACGGTCTCAACAAATATTTCAACTGCTTCTATCAATGCTTTTTATATTTTAAAACAGTACAAAGCAGGAAACCAAAGAGTTTTTAAAAGGAGAACAGAGGAATCCATTGATTTTAAAAAGTAGTAGTAAAACTATTTTGATCATCAAACAGATAAATGATCAGATGAATGGGAGTTGGTCCAGCCATATCCCATATGTCTAGTATTTAGTGCATATGGCATAATAGTAGAGCTAGATCAATATATCAGCCGATATTAGCTTATTCATTACGATAGCCATGATTCAATCCCAATTATGGACCTCATGTAGAGTAGCTGTTACCAGAGTAACAACTAATGTGGATCCAAACAAACAATAAGGGTTACACAGTCCAGTTTGCTCCCAGAGTGACCATTGCCCTGATGGCAGAGTCTGACCTCTCAAAAGTTAAAAAGGCCGATTGCTCCAACATCTGTTGTGAGAGCGAATAAACCCTCAGGGGGATATTTTGGTCTGAAAGGTTCAGATAGCACAGACTGCTCTGTCTGCTTGTTTGATTTAGGTTTCTTTGCAGCATCTAAGCCCTGGTCAAACAGATATATTTCTCAATCTAGCAGGTTTGACTTTGCGTTTGAATATTTGTTTGTGCTTAAGTATTCTGGGTTTTTTTAACAACCTGCACTGAACCTTGCAAACAATTTCAAGGCTAACCTATAAATTAGTGCATTTCTACAGTTCTTCACAATGCATCCTGAGCTATAAACTTACTTGAAATTAAAAAAAGCTGAACACAATATAACATAAATGCCCCTTTTGGGACTAATACAATTTTTCTGCTCTTAAATGTCAGCCGTTTAACTCTCAATGCACGATCAACTCACTCCAAGTTCAATTTAGCCTCACATATGGCCCAATTTGCCCTCTGGGAATAGCAGCTGAAAATAAAGTTAAGAAACAACTGAAAACTAAAAGGCACTCAGAGAACTACAAAACCCTGTGTTCCAGTCAAGGTCATTGATTTCTTTTTCACCCCAAGGCTCAAGTGATCATTCTGGGGTTTTGTTCCAATATAATACCTCACTCAACCTTGAACATACATTACATCTCAAACAGGATGTAAACAATTTCTCATACCCTGTTTGGTTCACTGCAGTATTGTACCTGCTCCTGTGGTGGTGATCGAAACTCTTTAGTCTTCTTGGCAGTGACGGCAGCGGACATGTTGAGCGCCAGCATCAGCTCATTGTAGCGAAACTTCTGGTTGTACTGCAGCTTGGACACATAGCTGTCGGAGAAGGAGACGATGGCCTCGATGCGGTGCTTCAGCTCACAGTCACAGAAGTAGTGCAGCAGCTCACACATCTGAAAAGAACCAAAACCCATAAGAAAAGTTTCTCTTTCTCTGTGTGTGAATTGTTTGATGCGGTTTTAAAATAAGATCATTTTCAAATGAACTGTCAACTAATAAGAAACCTCACACATTATTGCCATTTCCAAGAGATCATCTGCCTCCGTCTCCATAATGCAAAGATCAAAGTTGTTTCTTAAGTTTTAATGTTTACACCATTGTGGACATTTTGTCATTGATAGGAACATTAGCATTCAACCAGTGCCTTCTTTTGCACTCATGCAGTCACTTCTCAGTAAGAGATAAATCATAAAAGCTCCGAATTGCTGACAAATGAGGAATTAGTGTACCAAATCGGATGAAGGCAAATAAGATGGGTAAAATTAAAATTTAATTAAAACCTTGGCATAAATGAATGGACTTAGTTTTATGCAACTTTTTTTCAATCTCACATTTAATCTCTGAATTGTGTGTGCATGTTTTTATGATCATTTTCATCACCTGGCGTTTGACCGACTCGGGCAATGACTTCTCCAGCAGACCTTTAACCGGCGGTTTACTCTCCTTTGTCTCCTCCTCTCCCGCCTCCACAGCCTTCTCCTCGTTCTTGCTCACCTCCTCCTTCTCCCCTCCCACAGCCACTTCATCCCCCTTGACTTCCTCACCCTCCTTGGCCTCTCCGAACACGTGGGGGTCAATCAGGAGGAGAATCAGTCTCACCTCCTCACTGGTTAGGACTCCCATGATTAACAGCGTTCCAATCAGCTTCAGGATGGGGACAAACTGGTACTGTACGCTGCCGCCTACCGGGTCTCGGATGTGCGTGCCTCCGCCCTGCACGGCCTCAGTCAGCATGCTGATGGCTTTCTCTTTCAGGATACCCAGAGGGATCTGGGGGCTGTAGAGGTACTGGTGGCGCTTAGTGCTGATGATGCCGACGGGGGAGAAGTTGACCCGAGGTTTGAGGGAGGTGCTCAGGCCCACGCCAGGCAGCGAGTGCCGCTTGGACTCGTCAGGGAACAGCTTGATGGAGCGAGTCTCGTCCGTCACAGGGATGATGAACTCGTTGTTCATCATTAGGCGAGCCTCCTTTGCCGTCTCAAGATGGATGCTGGCAATGAGAAGAAGAATCAGTTCAATCATCGCACACATCTGGAGGCACTGGCCATTATACTTACAGAAATAAATAACCATTCAGTAATCTAGGTTTAAAAATATCTTCCCCTATGTGGTATAAATGTGCAATTAGTAAGATTTCTACAGCCCCACAGCACAAAATTACCATAATATCAGTGGGAGCTGACAGGGTTGTTGATCAATACCAGTGACTCAGCAATTACCTGACTAGCTGCTGAGAGGCTGAGTTCTGAAACTCTTTGTGGCCCATAATCACAGTTTTGAAACAAAACTCCCCACCCAGAGATTTTAACACCCTCCACTTAAAATTGCATTTTCAGTGATAACGGAGTTAAGCACGGCGTCTTGAAAGTACCAGGTGACATTCATAATGTATGATTTGACCCAATTATGTCTGTATGTGAGGTTAGGTTGAGAATGTATTGACATTGGAAGAAAAAGAAAATGCAGTTACGCTGGAAGCAATACAGATATGTCACAAAGGAATTATTAAGATTTATTATGACACATTTACTTTGTGGTCTTGTGTGCTGCTCCATCACTTTAAGAGTTAATGGTGCTGAAGTTATAATTCTATCACTGATCATCATTAGAATCTGAGTAAATATATTGCCAACTTTTTTTTCTTCCGGTGCATGAAAGTTGAGGTTGCAGCATTTTAGACTTTCATATCACTGACAGCAGCATTTGTTATATTTCCCACAACAATTTCTATTCTTCAATATCTCAAATGCAGATGAAAAAACTGCAGGAAGACAAAGATGAATGAAAAATCTAAATCAAAAACAAAATCAGCAACTACAATCAAAGAAGTCATGATCTGATTGTTATATTTAAACCAACTACAACTACCACACCTGATAAGGACATTGTAGAAGCCCTCTCTCAGCATGCCAGAGAGGTACTGGTTGTCGATGATGTAGAGGAACTGTGATTGGTCCAAGTGGCTGCAGAGGGCGTGAGCAACGCGAGTGTTTCCCAGCGCACAGAGGGCACAGTACAGCTTCAGTGTGTGGTAGTGGAACTTTCTCAGGTCTTCGTGCTCTGATAACTCCAGGATGTCCAAACACCTGGAAGAAAGCAGGAAAAGAATAGGGTAATGAAGAACCGGCGGGTCATTTATACTGCAGCAGTACATACTAGATATTGTTTTTACCAAAAGGAACTAGGCGATATGACTATATATATGCTGTGAGATCGTATATAAATTGGCCTTCAGAGATTTTGCTACACCTTTTACACCATGGTAGCTATCCCTTTTAATGTTTCTTGGTGTATTAGGTCAATGTGGCTTTTTGATGGTGAATGTGATTTTTGCATCAATGTGACAAAGTTTCCTCATCTGTTGGGTATTTAATTAACCTAATTAGAGAGAAAAAAAACAGACATTCCCATCTGGTTATTTATCCATAAATAGTTGGCAAAACAATCTTGACTGAAGGTCTATTAACTTTTTCATTTTCTATTTATTGATAAAGGATCCACTCCTACGAGGAACAAACAAACGCCATAAATGCTGGCATAAAATCAAAAGTAATCACCAAATCATTACCACATTAACTTTGGGACAACAGGAACCTCCAGTATACAACCAGACTATGAATGAAAAAAAATCTAACATAACACTAGTTAGTGTGACATGAGTTTATGGGTCATGTGGTCTTAATATTGACAATACTTGCAATAACAACACCATTTGTGTGAGGCAGAGACTGTTAATCATCTCAACTATGGTGTTACATATTGTGATTAGCGAAGTATTCAATGAATAGCTTTTCATCGAGCTCTAACCGTTTTTCTTTTTTTCTAGATGATGTAAACACAACATAACATTGTGGGACTGAACCAGTCACACACTGCAGGTGAAGGTGTCTACAGTTTATGTTCTAAGCCTACATCACATCCTTGTTGCAGACCTGTTCTCCTCAGGTATATGTACGGCCATCATCTGCAGCGGTTCCAGACACTGGACCACCCAGCCGTGCCTCTCGCTGACCCGAGCAGTCTCCACGCTGAGGAAGGTGTTCGGCATCCGGCTCCAAAGCACGGCCACGATGGTCTGCACATCCAGTCGTGGCGGGCACTGCGGCACCGGGTTCCTGTGCTCGCTCTTAAATATGGCAGACGAGAGCGGCATGGCATCCTGGGAGCAGAGGGAGACGACGGAAAGTAATATGAAAGAGTAAAGATAATATTCATTGAGGGAAAACATTTTTAACTAATGGACAGATCATGTGCTTTTGGTTTTAATAATACACTTTCTTGAATAAACATTTTCATTCTAAAAACACTTCTAATCAATTTAAATGTGTGGTGCCTGAGGGGTCTTTGAGCAAAATAAAGAAGAGTTTAACTTGATTAATATTTCATCCACAATTATCATCCTTATATCATCCCAAGTAATGTGAATATATAAAAATATATATTTTTATCATAGTTTAATTCTAACTTCTACTTTTTCCAAGTACAGACAGAGCTTAATGTTTCATTAATGACAGCAAAAACGTCCAATATGGGTAACAGAGTTACAATTTGGGTCTGTTGACCAGCGTCTGACTATTTGAGGATGAGTGACATTAAAAATTAAAGATGCCCTATGCACAATTGTTCTACATATCTGATCTGTTAATTACTGTAAATGACATTAGGTGTACTACGGTACTAGTTAATGAGAAAGATTCAAATTGTTTAAAACTTTCTATTTGTTATGACAATACCAACATCCACTATTACACACCATATCATGTTCAAGCATTGTTTTGTTAGCTTTAAAGAGAGACAAACCTTGATCTTGACAAATTCCAACTGGAAGAGGTTCGCACTGGTGGGGCGTACAAACACAGCTGGGAACAGCTTGGTATTTGGCTCCACCTGAAAATAAACAAAGCTAAGTCATCGACATCATAGACTTAATCATTTAGATTCATAGGAATTAATAATGCACTAAAATGAATCGAAAGTCCAGTAATACTGCATGATGGAGATCATGTCCAGTCAGTCAGATCTGTCCTGAACTAAACCCTTAGAGGATCTGAAACCATAGGTAATTCTTATTGTGCACACCTAGTGTCTGTTCTGGTGGCAAATTCAACAAATGTCAGAAGGCTTTTAACCTCTAAGCCCGTGGATTAGCTGGTGTTGTAAAGCTGAGTTCAATGAGTATCAGTCGGTGTATTGATGACAGCCATCGGAGACAAAAGATAAATACAAAGAGAGAGGAAAAACAACCAGAACGCTGAAGTCGTAACAGGACAAGACACTTTTCATCAGTTTAAAAGCCTCTTGATTTCCTCGGAAGGCTTAAAAATGCCAATTCACGGCTAAATCAACGAGAGGAAAGAGGAGAGAAAAATGGGAGACAATAACAGATAAAGACGAGAAGACTTGGGTGATAAAAGCTTCTCGAGGCATCATTTCAGTGTCTAGTCAGGTATTCAATATGATACATTTAAAACCTGAGATCAACAAGGCGAGACAAGGATTACTGAGCAGATGTCTGTCTTTGTTAAGACCCTGGTATTGAAAACTAATGAGAATTCAGCGGTATAATTTCCTAACTGCCTCTCTGCGGGTCTAATTTACTGCATTTGTTTACGTTATCTGAAGAGAAGATAGAAGGGAAGATCTTTTGAGTGCGTGTGGGCAATACAAATATGTCTGAGTGCCATCATCCCAAAGATTTACTACAACAAAAACACCCAGAAGTTCTCAATCTCTGAATGTAATGGTTATGGAGATGAGTTTTGAGGAGTAATAAACCAAATTTCAACAACATTCAACTCCTTTTCCTTTTAGATGGATTAGCAGACTGTCCTTGTCTATTAGTCCTCTGCGCCCCACTACGGTGCTATTATTCTTATGTACCTGATATGTTGTGGACAGCTCCTTCCCGTTGGCAGTGAAAGAGACGAGGCCAGTGGCCAGGTCGATCAGACAGCCGATCTCCAGGTCAGAGTTGGAGTGGCTGGAGGACGACGGGCCGACTGCATCTGCTCCATACACCATGTAGCAGTTACTCCTCTGGACACTGCAGCAGCAAAAGCAGAACATGAGCTTTACATGTGAATGTGAACATCAACAGGACAACAAAGACGATTGAAAAGTAAAGAACTTGTACACAATATATTTTAATTATGTGCCACATTCATCGATCTGCATTGACTTCTGACTCTTGCCTCATTCATATTCATTCTGTTACACACAGAAGCTCTCTTCCCCATTTACTCCCCAGAATACTGAAGGAGGATGGAAAAAGAATGATAAAATGTCATTATGCCATTCGAAGGTCAAATTATGGCTTAGGGGAAATTTGTTTAAAATGTGTAAGTAGTATATATAGGGTTGACAAGGAACAATTTTAATGATTATATACTGTAGGTATTGTGTTGGGTTTTTGTTGCCAGGTCACCTGGACTCCTGCATCTTTGCTATCTTTACATCAAGCACCACAATGGAAAAAAGTCTTGGACTTTTTATTGAGTTATCCTTGACATTTTTAATCTGCTTCGATGTCCTCCATCTTGTAATGCCAAATAAATATACTACACTAAACCACTGAAAAGTGTGTTCAGGGGATTATTTCTCTTTTGTTTTAAGTCTAAAAAAAAAATCTAAGTTTTATCATCAAAGAAGAAATCATTTTATTTACTGTAGCTTTTGTTCATTGACAGTCATTTGCTAATTGTTTACATTTGCCTTTTCTTGCAATAGTTTTGGGGTTTCCGTACAGCCACAGCTTCATTCCCTCATAATACTCTCTCATCGATACATGTTTCAGCTTTTTACATTCTCTTGCAACACCCAGCGCTACCCTACTATCCTACTATAATGGATCAACTTAATGATATTTACTTCGAACTTGGCCTTTAGCATACTAACAATGAGAAAAGCAAAACGTAATGCAAAGGAATGGACAAGCTATTGTAAGAAAACACTAAAGTATCACAAGGAAATGAATTTCTGAAAACACATTTCACACAGTGTCCTTATATAAGGGGCTCTGTAGAGAGCAGGATTCATACTGTGGCCCTTAAACAATATTGTATGACCTTACCTAAATTACTGTAGGGTGGCACATTTTCGAAACTCCCAGATCCAGCCTGATTTCCTCAGAGAACCCAGCAAATCTGCTGACTCTCCCCGTCTACATTACGCCTCTCTATGTTTCATGATATCCTATAAACTCCAGATATTAAAAAAGCAGGGAGCTTGCCTCTCATGGACCCGGCCCCTCTCATCTCCCAGGGTGACGGTGACTGTGCGCGTCTTGCTGAGGCTGAAGTTCTTGCTATGGTAATGATAGTCCGGGGTGACCCAGCCCACCCACACTGATGCAGGGTCCTGTCCAGCAAACACTCTCACTGAGTGATAGTACTGCCGTAAAAAACACACAGCACAATAGGTTACTCTCAGTTAACAGAGAGCATAACAATATTTTTCAGATGCCATGTATATCTTGGAAAATTTGGGTTGATTTACAGTTGTGATGCTTCCGTAGTCAACAGTTCCATCTTCCTTTGGTGGATGGCTGCAGAGACAAAAACACAGCTGCAGGTTATAAGAGCAACAAAGTGATCTTGGAAAAACCCATCTTCATTTTTTTGTGTATTGCAGTTGCCAGGCAGAGCAAATTGAGACTAAATGATCAAATTGATCAATCTGACATTGCTCAAGAAAACAATTCCACTGCTGTTCTTTCATAATTACATCTTCATTTGCATAACAACAATGCTCTCCACTGCTGTTCCAGTGTGGGGTTGTTGTCTGACCTGAGTTTCAGTGATTCGTCCAGTAACTTGTCTGCAGAGTAGAACTCCACAGGCATGCTCAGTCTACAGTAGAGCATGTCATTGTTGCTGTTCTGTGTGCCAAACGTCTTGTGGGTGACCTTGAGGCAGGGAGGGCTGTCTACTGTTCCGTCGATCCTCGTCACCTGAGGAGTTAAAAGTCAAAATCCAAAGAAGGATATCGATACACAACATCAATGTGTCCATCGAAACCAGCAACACTGTTCATCATAGCTATGTTTGTGATCAGTGACTGAGAATCCATGTTGCCATAAACATAACAGGACAACAACAACAACAACAACAATAATGAAAAGGCTTCTTTACCTCAATATGCATGTGGTCCTGGGGTATGTTGACAAAGGTGGGAAGGCGCTTGCTGAACCACATGGTGATATCTCTGTTCATGTTGACAGCGAAGGGCTCAAAGCCTTCCTGGAGACCACACATGGTGTAGTACTTTAAAGTGCTGGCGTCCTTGCCCAGGTTCATACGTCCGATCTGAGACATGCCCAGACTGCACACAGGGATGAAACCTGGAGGAGGGTTAAGGGACATTGGTGGGGTTGCCAGGACAAGATTGGTCTTTTCTAAAGTGTGAAATATCATCCCGTCATGTCATCCCTTGTTGCAGTGTGAGAGGTCCCTCCCTGAACAAAGTTGGAAAACCTTTCTTTACACATTTAATTAAAAAGTAACTCAGATGTTTCCCTACCACTAACGATGTGACCTGTCTCCCTGCCCTCAAGAGCTACATTTAATTAGTCTGGTGACTTTATAACCCCGGCAAAAAAAAAAAAAATCTCGGGACACACAAAACAGGACTGTGTTATTTATCAATAAAAATTGTAAACCTAATTTTAGCACACACTATTTTACTAAAATGTGTATCTTTATTAGCCTTGATAAACTCATATCAGTGTACTGTCATATATGTAAGCACAGTTTGCAAACTGTCTATACATCCATCACACAAACTATAACAATTCACTTTAATCACTTAACTTTATTCCAATGTGACTCTCTCTCCTGTCTTGTCCTGAAGGATGGTTCATTTACAGAGTAATGGGCCAATGCCACAATGGACTTCATTAAATTGCAACATCGTTAGCATTTTGTACTGTTCTTTTTTTTTTTTTGCCTAACTGCCAAACAAACCCAGTCATACCTCTGGAGATACTGTGGAGGTAACGCACACAGAATAAATGAATGAATTAGCACTAAAGTTCACTGGAGTGTGGAGCCCTCACCGTCCTCTGTCTCAAAGTCAGCGAAGCAAAGCTCAGAGCCCTTGCTGGTGATCAGGAGCTCTCCATTCAGGGTGAAAATCATGGATTTGTCCTCCATATTGATCATGCAACCGACCACATCGCCCTTTTTCCAAGGATGTCCAAAGTAGCGGCTGCCTGCATGCATACGTCGACCCTTAAGAAAAAAGACACCATATGTAATATAATCATGTTAATAAAACTGTTATGATAAACGTTATCCTACTGTACAAGCTGCCAAATTGTTTTGGAATCAATCAATGGTAATATCTTGAATATGTTTTACTCTATTAAAGACATTTTCTATAAGGAAGCAAACGATTGTGTTGTATGTATGTTTTTATACTAAACAATTTATTTTCTCCCCCAAGATCTAAAATGTATCTCACATTATACTGATTCATAATTACTATTGCACCATCCACAGAATTTCAAAGCAAAACAAAATTGTAATTGTGTCCTTTAAAACTCAAAATCTCTCAAATAACTTGTTGCCAGGCCAGTCATCCTCCCTTCTACGGTGCAGCCGTAATGCGGCAAGGATGGAAAGATGATGGCTGCTAGTACATATAGTACAATATGCCCTAACAGAGCTGGTTTACCCTGTATCCATCGAAGACGAAGGCCTGGTCATCCCCTCCCAGTTCCACATCGGGCCTGCAGCCCGGTCTGGCCCAGCCAACCCTCATATCACCTCCACTCAGGGCCTCAAACTCAAAGTACCACTTTCCCGTCTTAACTGCATATGTCTGCTCCACACGGAAGAGGCGGATGGTCTCGATGCTCTGATCATCCTCCACATGGGCGCCTAGGGAGGATAGTGACATGTAAAATTGATGCTTTAACATGATAGGTACATTATATAACAACTGACAAGTGACACTAATATGATATTTAGCAAATAAGGCAGCATTTTCAGTATCAGTACCAAATTATACAATTACAGGCAAACTGATTAAAGTTACTGGGATGTGCATTTAGGTAAAAATATCTTTGCAATATTAGTTCACGCCAGTTTCCTCAGCCGTTTTAATAAAAACATTATTAGCCAAAATATCCCACTGTAAATACTATATTCTTACTGTATTTGAGTTGACACGGGAGCTGCATGTCATGTAGGATTTGGACTTAATTCTGCACCACTCCTAAAACGTTAACTGGAATACAGCCATGCTTGCAGATGATTATACTGAAACTTCTGAACTTGTGAAATTAAAGTATAAAGGTTTCATTGGCAGTACAACACTCAATCAGCCTCTAAATTCCAAACTTAAACCAGGAGTTATAAGGGTTTGTGTGTCAGCAACATGTTCTCACCCTCCTGGTCTGGGGGGTCAATGTCATATCCATAGCCAACCATGGTCCTGATGGCCTCTCTCAGACTGTCTCTGTTAGATTTCTTAGTGCGCTCGTCCAGTAAAGCGTATGGCACCAGACGAGGATTACGCCTGCTCTTCAAATCCTGACACAAACACGACAAATACGCTTATACAACAGAGGAAATATGCAAGTAGGATAAAGACAAGCCTATGATACAAATACAAGAAAATAAATGAGGTTAACAATTAATATAGCAAAAAGCAAAAATCTCCAATAAAATACCTCATTTATTATTAGCTATTAACTATACTCAAATTTAAAGACTAGTGTACTACCAGTTCCAATCTAAATGGAAAGAATAATGACATTTACCTGCTGGATGCCATAGGTCCATCCTTGTTTAATTCTGTCTTTGGCCCACACGTTGTGTGCATTCTCGGCCAGTTTATCAACTAGAACCTCCTGACCTGCAGTCAGTTTCACGTCAGAGAGCTCCAGTGGCGCAGGCTTATAACCATTAGACATCATGTAGCTGCAGCAGCAACATTACAAAGGTAAAAGCACAGCATTTTATTATCATCATGTGACAGCTATGACATTATAGCTTGAACAAAAGGCAAGGAAATAACATGTCAGAATAAATACAACCAATACAAAGTAAACAAAAACGCTTCAGTGACTTCATAAAAAAACAAAAAAAAAAACATTTGTTACAGTTTTCAAAGAATACTTGTAATGAGATCATTCAAACAAAAAGCTCCGAAATTATGTGAAATTTGACTAACAATATATTCAATCTTGTCTTTAGAGTGGGAAGACTACAATTCCACAATTAATGAACAAGTGTATTAATGACTATTCTTCTTTCTAACAAAATGTCAGTAAATCTGCCAATCATATTGTTACAAGGATATCCCATAACATCTAGATGACTTCAGCACGATGACATTATGTAACATATCGTAAAATGCACCGTATCTGTAAGAAACCGAGGCTGTGATAAGAAATAAAACTGCTAACTTACTCTTTGGGAAGTTTGATTTTCTTCAGATCGTCCTCAGCGTGAACATTGACCTGGGCAACATGGCATCCAAGAGCCAACAGGGTCCTGAGGAGAAAAGAGAAAATTAAAACAGAGAGATAAAGACCATGACTGATATAAATACTCAAGCCCCATTACACTTTGTTAGATGAATATGTTTCAGCCTTACACCAGCAGAATCCATCGAGAGACTGCTACATTTTTAACACAGCTCATTAGACATTGATACATCTCAGTCGATAAATAGTTACACTGCGAATAGTAGCTGTGTAATAGTAGCTGGCCCCAACAGTATGTAATTGACAAACTGCATAACTGATTAAAGATCACTGTAAAAGGAGGTTGCTTTATAGAGCCAAGACAAATGCTTTTACAGTGAGATGACTCAGTAGTTGGCTCAAATAAGCTTTGGACCCAAGATTTCTTACAAATCAATACTGGAATTCACTCAGGAGATGCAAGTCATTACAAGCGCTGCTTTAATCTGAGCCTTAATCTGCCCTTGCACAGCATTCAGCAGGGAGCAGAGGCAATTCCATGAATATGTAATTGGATTATTTACCGAACTGCCCGGCCTTACTTAAGTGTTTCACTGGACATCTGCAGGTTGTAGTTCCTTTCAGTTTCAGGCAGCTTGGTGAAATCCACAAGGCAAGGGTGCTGCCTCTTGTTGTCATCACGAACCTGAGGAGAAAACAGTCGGGTGTCATTACTGAAAATTTCATGCCACAACAACAAATGTGGATTCTGTTTCTTTCCCTATCTTTTGGTCTATGAGCCTGTCTAACCATAACTGCAAAAACACCCCAAAAGGAAAATATGATAAAGCGTGGCTCAGTATTCAGAAAATAAAATTAACTGGACTGTAGCTGAATTTATCTGCAGTGGACGCAGATGCATTTTTGTTCCACTTGGACAAATTTAAGCCTCAGGTGTTGATTTTTTAATGAAGCAGAGATAAGACTGAATCAGCTCAGAGAAGAGAGTCACAGTGGCAAGAGGCTCAGCTGTCTGTGAGAGGGTCGACAGAGAAATTGACTGTTTCCTCCAGACTCTCAATAAGACGCTGCCAGTGATTCTTTCTCTGATAATCCTATGCACTGAGGTGAACAAAAAGGTATAAAAGGTATAAGCAATACACTGTTAAGGCCAAGAACTGTGATACAAAACAATGAAGCCGTATCCAACTCATCATCCTGCCTGCCAAGTATCTGCTGCTTGTCCAGGCTTCTGTCTTGGACTCGGTGCAATGTCACTTTGACACTTTGAGCTCATTGAGGCTTGTTACAGCAAAATTAAATACCAAGCAGCTGTTTGGACCTGAATGTTGTCCTTAATAAACTGTAATACCTGGGTTACTCCCCCAGAGTGGAGCTTTCTCCCAGTCTTAATTAATGTGGATGTCATACTCTTGGAAGGTGAGACACTGATTAAGTTTGTTAAAAAGCCACTGCGGCGTCGGCCTCAGTGGGCAATGATTCTGTGATGACCACCACAGTACAAAAGAGGCAGCGTGTGCGACTTCTGACTGTTCTGCAGTGAACAAGAAGAGTGACTGACAGTGAAATGACGAGAGCGAGAGCGAGGGGGACAGACTGTGGAGATGTTATAAAGGCTAACTGTAGTTACCCACTTTGCCCTAAACCACAAATAAACAGTTTCTCCTCTGATATAACGATTACTCAGTACCAACTAGAAAACTTCAAGTAGAAAACTACTAACTTACTAGATCTGTCACCACTACTGGTTATTTTTGGTCCTTTTTAGTGTCTTTAAATTGATATTGCATGTTCAAAAATGACCACACCAGAGGTTTCTTATGTTTTAGCCCATTGAAGGGGTAATTATTTGAGTTTTTTCTGTTTTATTTCAGAATATATCTAAACTTTGATTATGAAAAAAAGAGGTGAATGGGATAAAAATACAAAAATCCATGTGTAAATTGTATTGGCATTAAAAATAGATTTTGCAGAACAAATAGTTACACTAATACTCTAGTTAAAACAAATACTCTAGTTAGTCGTAGTTCAACCACTTATTTGTTATCATCAGCTCATTTACATTTTTTTTCTCTGACTTTTCCTCCACTTTTTATTGATGGGAGCATCTTCTGTGCTGTGCTTGCTACAAGAAGACCTTGTCCATTGTAAGCAGATCAGTGCCTTTGATGAAAAGCTGGTATTTTTTGATACAAATTGCAAAGATGAAGACACTTTCTTTACATGCTTCCTTCCTTTTTGACCTAAAGGCATGTCAATTTCTCAAACGGAAGATTTGATGTTTTCAATCAGCAAAACTAAACTTCTTCACAATGAGTAATTTAACTTTGAATACTTGAGTAGACCATGTAAATTACCGTTTACTCTTACTTAGTAAAGGATTTGATACTTTCTCCAGCACAGAGCATCCGTAAACAGTCTGTTTTTCTGTAGCTGTATGTACTAACAGGCCAATATCTGTAAACTGAAGCAGCAGTCAAACCCAAACTGCTCGCATGTACTTCAGAAGGACTGAGATATTAGAGTTAATGGGCCATTATCATGCATTTTACTGAGGAGGGCTCAAGTTGACCTTTGTCACTCACCGTTTCCAAATACACCCAGGGTGTTTTTGTGTGCTGAATGAGGTGATGGATAGCAGCTTTACCTTGCCATAGGTCCAGCCCAGTTCAATCTTGTTCATCCCCCACAGTTCATGGATGTTTTCTGCCAGCTTGTCCCGGACGTTGTCCAGGTGAGGGGGAAGAACGATCTGCAGAGAGAGACGGAGAACAGATGGTACGGTTAGATGACAAAAAGATGCCAATGGGCCAACAAATAAAACTGTTGTCTTTTTTTTTTTCCTGACTGCAATTGTTAGATTCCAGGGGATTATAGAAACTTCCACATTCTTTTGTCTTTGTTACACTGAGGTAGCAAGTCTGCATTTATTTTGCATTTGTGCTTCAGGACCACTGCAGAGCTGAGTATTATATAACAGGTGTGTAACACTTTATTTTCTTTCCAAACAATCCTTAAAAAAGGAGCAGCAGACCAGCAATAGTGTGGACATAATCAGCAATGTTGGCTAAATGTAATTATTGTAAATTTCTAAACTGTTTTTGAATTTATTATCTAAAGTAACAAATATGCTGTATAATGTAATCCCTTTTAAATTTCTTCAGGGTGAGAATCTCTATAATCTAAATAATAGTATTTTGAATATTTAACGTAAAAGTGAATAGAGCGAGCCTTCACACCGAAAAACATTTCTCTTGTTATATTTATTACTTCTCATTTATTATACAGTATAATGATTTACATATTATTCATATTTTGGTAATTTTCAAAGTATGCATACAGAATATTCATTCTTTTTTTTTTGCTGTATCTTAAATTTACTGATGCAACAGCAAAATGTCCCTGATAGTCCTATCCTCACCTGGCTGGTGTCAACAGGAGTGGGGATGAAGGAGGCCTGAGAGAGGAACTTGGTGGTTCCCAGCAGGTCACGGACCCCCTCGTGGTCCCTCTTGTACTCCTTCACAGGCTCTACACGCATCTTCTCTTTGGGCAACAGCGCCTCGTAACACGGAGAGTAACCAGCGGGTGGCAGGAACTTGAAATCGCCGTGTCGTCCACCCAAAAGGAAACGAGCCCTGAGATGAGAAGTTACATAACGTTGCATGACTTTATGTAATAATATTCTGACTTTACATACACATATATATATATATACACATATATATACACATATATATATATATATATA